>PIJE02000756.1:51570-90360 GCA_002895965.2 Coryphaenoides rupestris
CCAAACTGAAACGTAACATTGTCAATTGCATGCGGCGGAATGTACAAAAAAAGAAGAAAAGAAAGAAAGGGGAAGATGTGTGCACTCAGTCTGAGGTTTGAGAGAGAGAGAGAGAGAGAGAGAGAGAGTGAGGAGTGACACACACACACACACACACACACTCACGCTGCGTCGCTTAGTCTGGACTAATGCTGCCGTTTATTGCCTGAACGTCTCTGTAAGTAGTAAAAAAAAATACTTTATTACTGTATATATAAACATTATTGCATCTGGCTGCATGTTGTTTCTCACATTCTCATTTGATTTTAAAAATGCAAACTGCAGACTGTTGGTAACACTTCTAGTACTAACACCGAGTCAAAACATGTTACACAATATCTTACATGAGTACATGAACAATGAAATTACCAAAATATGACAGATTATTAGATTATGTTTAAATAGAATTTACCAGTTATACTACCGTACTCTGAGTTCAAATTTGAATGCAAAAACTTGTATTTGCCTGTGTACTTAGTGCTGTCTGTACTTCTTCTGTTTACTGTATGAGTACTTCAGCAGTGAGATCTGCTCGGGTAAATGCAGTGTTTTTCATGCACTGGCCTTCCCACTGCTCCAGTGCCTCTTCTTGTGTGTGTGTGTGTGTGTGGGAAAGTTGCCCACTTTTCCACTTGATGTCACTGAGAGTATTAGCAGCGGGAAACTATGCTTGGTTGCCACTTGCCACTGTGATATTTATTAGTTATTGTCAGTTATTAATTGATTCCTTTTTTGGAGTGTTATCTTTTCATGCTTACATTTTAACTACAAAGGAAACAGCAGCGACCTAAATGTCATAGCTGTGGTAGAAATGTACTTCCTCTGACACCTTTGTATGGTCTCTCTCTCTCTCTCTCTGTCTCTCTGTCTCTCTGTCTCTCTCTGTCTCTCTCTCTCTCTCTCTCTCTCTGTCTCTCTCTCTCTCTCTCTCTCTCTCTCTGTCTCTCTCTGTCTCTCTCTCTCTGTCTCTCTCTGTCTCTCTGTCTCTCTCTTCTGTCTCTCTCTCTCTCTCTCTCTCTCTCTCTCTCTCTTCTCTCTCTGTCTCTTCTCTCTCTCTCTCTCTCTCTCTCTCTCTCACTCTCTCTCTCTGTGTGTGTCTCTGTCTCTGTCTCTGTCTCTGTCTCTCTCTCACTCTCTCTCTCTCTCTCTCTCTCTCTCTGTGTCTGTCTCTCTCTCACTCTCACTCTCACTCTCACTTTCACTCACTCTCACTCTCTCTCTCGCTCTCTCTCTGTGTGTGTGTGTCTCTCTCCTCTCTCTCTCTCTCTCTCTCTCTCTCTCTCATATTCACACTCGCTCTGTCTTCTCCAACATGGTTAACACTGCGCACGCGTCCATGTAGAGAACATTTCCATCACCTCGGTTCCCCTCGAGCTGTTTGTCTTGTCGCTGTCTTCAGCCGTTCCAGCAGCTGAAGCGGAGATACAGTAGCTTCACACGACACTAAAATAAAACATCTTATCATCATTGCAACAACGAGTCGTATACTTTGCGCTGTTGGACTCGCGCTGGGCGTGGACTTTGTGTTACGATGCGCATGGCAGCACGCCACGCCACCGACCCCCGTCCCTGACCCCGCCTCTGACCCCACCACTGTGTGTCCTCTGTCACCTTGACCCCTGCTCTCGCCTGACCTCTGCTTTACCAAAACACAGGGGGGGGGGGGGGTTTAATCTCAACGTGCACACTATAGTGCACGTTGAGATTAAACACACACACACACACACACACTTTGACTGTCTCTCTCTGTCTCTCTCTGTCTTCCTCTCACCCCTCCCTTCAACCCTACATCTTTCATCTCTCTCTCTCTCACACACTCTCTCTCTCTCAGTCTCTCTCTCACCGTCTTCCTCTCACCCTTCCTCTCAACCCTACATCTCTTAATCTCTCTCTCTCTCTCTCTCTCTCTCTCTCTCTCTCTCTCTCTCTGTGTTTCTGTGTCTCTCTCCTTCCTCCTTTTGCTCCGCCTTGATCTCCTTGCCGGCTGCTTCAGCTCCAATGTGTGTATGTGATGTGTTCTGCTGTGTGTGTGTGTGTGTGTGTGTGTGTGTGTGTGTGTGTGTGTGTGTGTGTGTGTGTGTGAGAGAGAGAGAGAGCCTCAGAAAGAGAGAGAGAGAGCCTCAGAAAGAGGGTGACTAAGAGAGAGAGAGAGCGAGAGAGCGAGAGAGCAAGAGAGAGCGAGAGAGCAAGAGAGAGCGAGAGAGCGTGCTGCTGCAGCTCCTGCCAGCCTGACTCGCCCTCCTCACTGCCACTATGGCGGGCTTGCCGCTCAACAACTCCTGGCCCTCCTTCTCTAAACTCTGGATGAAAAGATGGTCCTTCAAGAGAGGTACGCCAGCACTGTAGCCGTATATATATATATATATATAGCCCATATATTAATATAGTCTTTTCTGAATGTGATCGCTATAGTTTGCTAGAAGGTGTGTGACTCGACAGAGGGCTACAAGGGGGAGAGAGAGTGAGATTGAGGGAAGGTGAAGGCAACCCAGGGTGAACTGCTTACAAACACCCTTTTTTTTGTACACATTTGTCTTTCTTGTGTATTTGACTTTCATGAGAGCCCAGGGGGGCCCATGAAAGAGACAGAGAGAGAGAGAGAGAGAGAGAGAGAGAGAGAGAGAGAGAGAGAGAGAGAGAGAGAGGGGCAGTTTCTGTCGCTAAGAAGCACTGAGAGTCATGATGACTGATATTTTGTCTTCATCTGGATCATACGAGCTGCTTTTACATGTGAATGAAGTGTGTGTGTATAAGTAATGAGATGCTGTACTTTGCTGCCAACAGCGCTTTGGGACTCACGACTGTTAGCTCAGTATTTAACATGCATGAAGGTTGCAGAATCAACATTTTTATTCTGCAAACAGACATTTTTTTTACTTCAGCAAGGTCACAAGAAACTCTTTAAAATGTGTGCGGAGGAAACCTTTGTGGTTTGTTTCAAAAAACGAAATAATAATAGTTATAAATATACAGTATATATATACACAGTGTATATACAGTATATATATAAAGTTTTATAGTTTCATAATATATCTTTATCGCTTATATGGTGACTGTAGATGAAAATTAGCCTTGGCTAACTGGTACAATGCATCAAATGGTATCATATATGTTTAATATTGCACATAGTCCCTTACAAATAAAATAAATACATATTCTGTCCAAACACTGTGACGCTTTCACCATCGGTAGCAATCCATTGAAACGGATGCATTGCATGCGTGGTATAGGAAGCCTGCATTGTGAGTCGCTGTGCTCTGTGTGTGCTTTGATATGATCCTGCACTGAATAGCTGATCAAAGTGGAACACGCCGCGATGCGACAAGAGGGTTGTTTTGATGTGTGGTCGTCACCTCCGACCTGCCGAGGACAAACCCACACACCCACACACACACACACACACACACACACACACACACACCCACAAACACACACACATATATGTATGTACATGCAGCTATACTGACACCCAGTATCTCATAGAATATCTTAGTATCTTACCTTAAGTATGTAGACGTATTAGCCGATCCCACTAGCTCAACTGGTTATCAGTCATGGATATTAGAGAGAGAGAGAGAGAGAGACAGAGAGAGAGAGACACACACACAGTGAGAGAGAGAGTGAGAGTGAGAGAGAGTGAGAGTGAGAGAGAGACAGAGAGACAGAGAGAGACAGAGAGAGACAGAGAGAGAGAGAGAGAGAGAGAGAGACAGAGAGAGAGAGACAGAGAGACAGAGAGAGACAGAGAGACAGAGAGAGACAGAGAGAGAGAGAGAGAGACAGAGAGAGACAGAGAGACAGAGAGAGACAGAGAGAGACAGAGAGACAGAGAGAGACAGAGAGAGAGAGAGAGACAGAGAGAGAGAGACAGAGAGACAGAGAGAGAGAGACAGAGAGACAGAGAGAGAGAGAGAGAGAGACCATACAAAGGTGTCAGAGGAAGTACATTTCTACCACAGCTATGACATTTAGGTCGCTGCTGTTTCCTTTGTAGTTTAAAATGTAAGCATGAAAAGATAACACTCCAAAAAAGGAATCAATTAATAACTGACAATAACTAATAAATATCACAGTGGCAAGTGGCAACCAAGCATAGTTCCCGCTGCTAATACTCTCAGTGACATCAAGTGGAAAAGTGGCAACTTTCCCACACACACACACACACACAAGAAGAGGCACTGGAGCAGTGGGAAGGCCAGTGCATGAAAAACACTGCATTTACCCGAGCAGATCTCACTGCTGAAGTACTCATACAGTAAACAGAAGAAGTACAGACAGCACTAAGTACACACTAAGTTTTTGCATTCAAATTTGAACTCAAAGTACGGTAGTATAACTGGTAAGTTCTATTTAAACATAATCTAATAATCTGTCATATTTTGGTAATTTCATTGTTCATGTACTCATGTAAGATATTGTGTAACATGTTTTGACTCGGTGTTAGTACTAGAAGTGTTACCAACAGTCTGCAGTTTGCATTTTTAAAATCAAATGAGAATGTGAGAAACAACATGCAGCCAGATGCAATAATGTTTATATATACAGTAATAAAGTATTTTTTTTTACTACTTACAGAGACGTTCAGGCAATAAACGGCAGCATTAGTCCAGACTAAGCGACGCAGCGTGAGTGTGTGTGTGTGTGTGTGTGTGTGTCACTCCTCACTCTCTCTCTCTCTCTCTCTCTCTCTCTCTCAAAACCTCAGACTGAGCGCACACATCTTCCCCTTTCTTTCTTTTCTTCTTTTTTTGTACATTCCTCCGCATGCAATTGACAATGTTACGTTCAGTTTGGGTTCTCATGCATCTCATTTCTTTCTTCACCAGTCAACACCACCACACCACACACACGGCAACAGAGACCACGTGTCCCGCCCATGGGACCCGTGGGTCAGGCCTCTTGTCTGAGTGTGCTTAACTTGAAAACCCCTTTCCACGCTGAAAAAAGGCCTCAACTTTAGCTCGTCATCCATGAATAATGAACCACCCAATTAGCTTTACTCTCAATCAATCAATCAATCAATTCAAATCAAATCAAGCGATGACATCTGTCTGCACGCCAACCACTTGAGAGTCTGTGTGTTGCTTCTGTAACTTGAAGTTTATGTATATAGGCTTGAGTCCATGTCTACGTTCTTTGTGTGGTGTGTGTGTTGTGAGGGAATGTCTGTGTCTGCTGAGATGTGTGTGTCTGGTGGTGTGTGTGTGTGTGTGCATGGTGTGTGCTATTGTTGCTGACCGTAATGACGGGACGCTGGGCCTGCAGGAGACAACAGCTCACCCAGGAGGAGAGCCACATCAACTGCAACTCACCCAACACACACACACTACACTACACACACTACACACACTACACTACACACTACACACAAGGCGAGCAGTGCAGCAACCACAGAACAGACAGAAGAACCACAGACTACAGACTACAGAGGAGACGGAACACAAAAGCACACACTGGAGCAGATAGACGACCCTTATGATTGTCTCGGGCAAACAGAAGGGAGAGAATAGGAATTCATAATTGTGTGGGCAATGCAACAGAAACCAAAAGCACAGTGAGACACCTTTGTGACATTATGGTCATAAGCCACTCATACAATACCAGTTAAAGTAGTAGTAGTAGTAGTTTGAACCTCCCACTGCCCCCCAGCTCATCCATCGGCTAGAGTCCGAGTACATGTGTACGACCCCACCGTTAGGTTTCTTGCTGCCTCAACATCGCAACAGGATGCTGTTGGGCAAAGCCAAATGAACCTTGTTGTTGTAACTTAGCAGCAGTTCTCTTGACTCACTGTATAGGAACCAACATTTACCAGCCAGACATGAAGACGGTTACCACTGCAAACGCAGACCAGCG
Organism: Coryphaenoides rupestris; assembly: GCA_002895965.2. Lineage (NCBI taxonomy): Eukaryota > Metazoa > Chordata > Actinopteri > Gadiformes > Macrouridae > Coryphaenoides > Coryphaenoides rupestris. The sequence continues at coordinate 57,466 of PIJE02000756.1, forward strand.
GAAGACATCAACAGGTAACATTACAAATTAAAGTTTCCCCATCTCACCACCGCGTTTCCTTCCGCACTTTACTATTTTTACGACTTTTAGGCAAGATGCCTTGTGTGTCGTTCTTAGACATGAGTGTAAATGATGATGATGATGATAATGATGATGATGAAAGTGCACAGAGACAAAGATATTCTGCAATAATTTTATTCATAATTTTAATATAAACAGTTAATTGTTGAATAATTTACACACAGCAAGATTTTTTATTTTCATATCATTCCAACATTTTTCTGTACACGTCACTGCTTGGCTCTCCTTTTGAAAACATAGAAAAAATAAATTGTCAAGCGTTTTTTATTTAGTCATGGCACATGGTTTGATCCTGTACAATATGCATGTGTGTCTGTTACTGTGTACGAGTTGTGGTTGTAACAAAAGTGTGTGCGTGTGTGTGTGTGTGTGTGTACGACAATATTTGCAATGCATATAGATAATGGCACAATTGGATCCAGTGTGTGGTGTGTGTGTGTGTGTGTGTGTGTGTGTGGTGTGTGTGTGTGTGTGTGTGTGTGTGTGTGTGGTGTGTGTGTGTGTATGCAGGTCTGGGATCACGCTAGCCTGCGCCTATTTTGACATAAACTGCACATACATAGACATACATAGACATACACAGGCCTGTTGGTCTGCGTACACCACCAGGGGGCTTGGGGGTGGGGGTGGGGGTTCATAGAACATTACACATGTATACACAAACATATCCCAATTAATACATCAGCATACTCAATAACAATAAATGTCATTACGCTTAATAAAAAAAGAGAGGTATCCTGCTGAAAGACAGAAGACACACAGCATTCAGTGTGTGTGTGTGTGTGTGTGTGTGTTGTGTGTGTGGGGAGGGTCACTATGGCCTATTCTATGTGCAAGGAAAGACAGGCAGAGAGAGAGAGACAGACAGAGAGAGAGAGAGAGAGAGAGACAGAGAGAGAACTAGAGAGAGCGTGTAACACATAAGCAAGCCGTCGTATGGACTTCAACACAAGGACACAACGACACGGGACACAATTCCACTGATATGACGACAAATGAACCAAAATAAAAAAAACCCAATAAGAACAAAGCTCTCCCTTGACGGCGTACGTACACACGACACACACGCAAAGGGATCGGAAACAAATACACGTCGCTGCGCAAAAACTGGAGTAGACCACTGGACTCGAGAGAAAGTTGATTGTTGCTGATTTAGAGGAGCCACGTTGTGCTCTGTTCCTTCACTGTCAAAATGGCTCTGGATGAAAGCATGGTGTGTTATCGTGTAAAAGTCGTCCCGACACCGACCCCCCCGACGACCCCAAAGCTATCCCCCCCCAACGAACAAAAAAATAATCACACTTGCCCCACGGCCCCTAACTTGACTTGTCAATACTGATGCATGTCAGTGAATGCCATTTGCTGTTTCAACAAAAATGATTGAAACACAATTATTTTCCGTATAAACCCAAACCATAACCCAAACCTTTCAAACATCTCGGCCTCTTTTAACCTCATTACAGGCGTGTTCAAATTGATATCTTTCGTCTTTTGTTTAACAGTGGTGTGTGTCGTGTGTGTGTGTGTGTGTGTGTCGTGTGTGTGTTTCTCTCATCAACAATCCAAAAAAGCAAAAAAAATAAAAAGTACAAACATTTCATCGACAGACATACATCATTAGTTACATGGTACAAAAGAAGCGGAAAGGGTTTTTTTTTCTGTTTTATACATCTTCATACGACCCATCGCAAAAGGGACTCCCGACGGGCGTTTACGGTCAGAGCCAATTCTTCTTCTTAGCTTATTCAGAACTTTCATCACCGTATTCTTTCTTAAGAATCGTGCAGTGGTCTTGTCCAGTTGTTCACATAGAAAAATAATAGTAAAATAAAACAAAATAAATTATTTGAAAGAAACGAAGAGAAAAAAAAAAGAAAAGACGAGAACTCTGGAGAAACTAAAACCTCGACAGTACGAAATACAGAGTTAGCATTTCCGTTTTTTTGTGTGTTGTTGTGCAGGAGATGGTGTTTGTGTCCAGGGAAAGGCTGTGGTTGGTGTGTGTGTGTGTGTGTGTGTGTGTGTGTGTGTGTGTGTGTGTGTGTGCTGTTGGGCCGTCAGAGCATAACAGTGTGGAGGGACCCGACTTGACTCTGATGTGTGTGTGTGTGCAGTGAGGATGGGGGGCATGGGGGTGGTGGTGGTGGTGGTGGGTGAGGGGCGGTAGTGTGATGAGTAGAAAAAAAAATATTTGTAATTTTATTTAGAAAAAAGTTATATACACATTGATAACAATGTTAAATTCATAATGTACAAGAGTAGTAAAAGTTTAGTCAGAAAAAAGTAATTCAATTTGCCCACCCTATTTTGGCAAAAAAAAAAGAAATAAACCAAGATCTCTAAAATGTAATACTTTTTTCTTTTTAAAACAATACAAGAATACGTACAAAGGCTTTGTTCTCGCCCTGCACGGCATTACTGAGCATCCTCTGTCCGACCTCCTCCTGCGAGGGCAGAGGTCAACAAAACGAGCCTAAAACTTCCCTAAAACAAGTGCTTTCATTATTCCGAAGGGGGAGATATATCTGCTGCTGCTGCTATTTACAGTTAGAGCTTATCGATCAGGAGTTGGGCTTTGTCTTTTGCTTTCGTTAAAAAAAAAAGAAAGAAAAAGAAAAAAACAGAATGGACAAAAAAAAAACGCGTTTCAAACGCAACTGCCTCTTCGACGACGGTCCACACAATCCCTTGTTGTTGTAAAATAATTCAACATTTTCACATGTGCTTTGGGGGCGCCGCTGTCAAAAGAAACAATAGACTGAAAATGGCGGCCAAAACGGAAAACGGAAAGCTTGTTTTCCGTGCACGGAGCGTGAGTCAGGCTGGAGCAGGCAGTGAGCAAAAAAACGACACAAATCCCTATTCCTATAATCCCAATTTACAGTATAAAACCCGTCGCCGAAGGAGCTGGGATGTGTACTTCTATCCCCCGCAGCGACGACAACAAGACGAGCCCAATGAGAGCCCAACGGAGGACCACAGGAACACGGAGACACCAGCGTGGGCACACATCTAAATCTGCGTCTACAGACGAAGTAGGAGAAATTAGCGACAGTTTCCATCCGGGGGGGGGGTGTGGGGGGGCTACACGGGAATAGGCGTGGTCAAGGGTGGTCAAGTCAAGTCAGTGTGAGCAAGGCACTATGGGTAAAAGAAAGGACCCCCCCCCTCCTGTTTTCTTTCTGCACCACTCCCACAGCCGGCCACTAGAGGGCAGCCTGCACCACCACCACCGCCACCGCACCGCCAGAACGGCGCCCAGGAATACGCTGATTTTAAAAAATTTGTCGTCATTGAATATTTGCCTTTGGGAAGAATCGATAAGAGAGTGTGTTTGTTTGTCTTTGTCACGCCCCCCCCCCTAGCGTCTCATGTGTTGTGTTGGAAGGGTCGGTAGTTAGATCCTCCTCTGCAAAAAAAAAAAAGCATTAGGCCGCCTTCCCTGAGACCAGAAAAGTTACAATCTAGAGTTCACGTTCCATTCAAAAGTTTGTATGGCACACAGGATTGCTCGAGTCCCCTGCCAAGGTGAGTATGTGAGAAAAAAAGACAAAAAATCCCCCAAAAATAGAAGCCCCTCGTTTGATATTCACAGTAGAAAAAAAAGTGACAACCATAAACTTAAGGACGAGAGTTAGAGAGAGAGAGAGAGAAGAAGACGCAGAGACACAGAGACAAAGATAGAGAGACAGACAGACAGAGACAAAGACAGAGAGCCTTCTTTGCCAGGGGATAAACCGAGAGGATTGTTGATGCTACGAGACAAGGAGGGAAGATGTGTGTCAAGATGGTAACACAGCCAGCACAGAACACAACCCCAGTGACTCTGGTGAGTCACCCCACCCCACCCAACAGCCCCCACCCCGGCAAGCCTCCGGCCACCTACCAACCCCACCTTTCACCACCGAGCAACCAAGCACCACAGCTTATGCACCACGAAGTCAACGCAGACGATTGGGTTTTTGCCGCTTCCTAAATCCTGGAACTGGATGCCCGGATCTCCCTCATCATTGACGACCGCAACAACTAACAACAACACAACAGCTCTACACATACAGATCGAAGTAGATGATACGCGTAGGGGGCGTGAGTTTGGGTTCGTGAACCGTATGCCCGAGGAAACACGCCACGAAGCCCAGAGCCAGAGCCAGAGCCTTAGAGCCAGAGGCCCAGAGCCCAGAGCCCAGAGCCTAGAGCCCGAGAGCCCAAGATGGCCCAGAACCACAGAAGCCCAGAGTCCTAAGAGCCCTAGGAGCCAGAGCCAAGAGCCCAGAGCCCGAAGCCCAGAGCCCAGAGCCCAGAGCCCAGGGCAAGGCAAGCGTCTGTGGGATTACCAAAGCTCTGCTACGTCTCCACAACAGACCCCCCGTCACGTCACGGCATTCCCCGCCTGATTGGCGACATCCGATAAGCTAATAAATCAATGTGGAGGGGGACAGGACCCGCGCTAGCTAGCGAGCTGGCTAACATGAGGGAGTGGCACAAAGCTGTCTTTTTTTTTCTCGACCGCAATGATGATGATGATGATGATGATGGTGGTGATGATGAGGTTGAGATGCCAGGACTAAGCGGTAAAGACAAGATGGAGGGTCGGGAACACCGGAGGGGAGGATAGGGACCGTGCGTCGTGGAATTGGGGAGTTGGGAGGAAAGGGGAACGGGGGTGGTGGTGATTTTAGTGACGTAGATTTAATCAGGTTCAATCACACGGGATTTTTCTACAGGGGGATCACTTAGGCTCATTACACCGATTCTTCCTTATCGCTCTTGAGGTAGACGATGGCCGAAAAACACAAAAAACAATACTTCTACTACGACTACTACTACTACCACTATGACTCCTACTCACTAACCAGCACATTGCAATTGGATACTAGATACTCCACCTGTACAATAACCAAACTAGATTCGATTTGTATTTTTTATATCGCTCAATATCAACACCCTTTTTAAATTGTCGTCTTAAAACTCGTACTCCTCATATACTACTCGTCGTCAGCTATAAAATAAATAACGATATCTAGTATTTTCAATGACAGAAAATAAACCAAAACAAAAAAAACGTGGGCATTAAAAATTGCATGTGCGCGCGTGTGTGTTTCAACATGGTCACAACACAACAACACAACAATGAGAGGTTAAAGGTCAAAAGAAGCCGTGAGGTCAACCAATTTACTTTTGCTCCACCCTCCCTCTCTCGTTTAAACCCTTCACAATAAGAGCCTCCTACATGTGTGACGATGCTTTGGTTGAACCTGCATGGAGGATGAGGATGATGATGATGATGGTGATCCCCTCCACCCACCCCACGCAAAGCTGACAAATAGCTTTGCTGCCACTACTACCCTGATAAAAAAAAGGTCTTTTATTGTGAAGCTACACTCACAGAATGAACTGAGCAATAGTAATCCGTGATAACGCAGCACAGAGCAGCGCGGAGGCCTGTGTGTCCCAGCGTGTCCCCAGCGCAGTGCGGTGTGTCATCCATGTCCCTGGCCGCCCCATGGAGGTGGCTCTGGGGTGCTAGCATTATGAGCAAGGCACTGGTTTAAGATGAGGAGGACCCAACCACGGTTTGGGGCCGATAAGTCAAGCAGACCACCACACAAACTAATCCAAGCCAATTCAAAACCCACTGATTTTTGTCCATTTTGCGCTGGGAGGGGAAACGTGAAAAGAAAAGTACTTAAGAGGAAGAAGTTTGGTTGATGGTTCAGGGGGAAGTGGGGGAGGGGCGGTCTCGCCGACCTACGACAAAATGGAGGAACCGAGCCACAATATGTGTTTGTGTGTGTGACCAGCAGGCTGAGGCGGTGGCGGAGTCCCGGGCAGAGAGAGCACAGATCAGCACAGCCCCAGCGGCTAGCTAGCTAAGAGCTAGCTAAAGAGCTGGAAAGTCCGACCTGAGCAGAAAGCGGGCGCTGTACACCGTGTGCTGACTGCCACACACACACACACACACACACACACACACACACACCACACGTGATGTGTGAAGGAAAATAATAGGATTAACAATCACACACACACACACAAATGCCAAAGACCCGACAGCCCCTCTCGAGCGACCGACTGACGGACGGCCCGCTGCGGACTTTAGAGTGCAGCAGTCGGAACTTTCCGGCCCGGTGTCCAACCGTCAGCCAGAGAACATGGAAAATTCCAGCCGTGCCGATTCCAGGGGCCTGACAGCCAATGGGAATCCTCCCGAGAGGGAGCGGGGCGCAGAGAGGCCCAGTGGAGGGCCAGGGCGCGAGGAGGAGGCGTGTCTAGCGGCGGGTGGAAGACCACCGCGGGGGAGAGGTTTTTCGCCGGGCAGGGCACAGCATGGCATGGCGGAGACGGAATGCTGCTTCCCGCTTCCTACGGGTGGTGGGGGTGGGTGGTGGGGTCCCCTCAGAGCTACAGGCACTAATGGAAGAACGCGGCCAGACAACCAAGGGTGTGAGAGTTAAGATCGAACCTTCACCTTCCGTCTCTACCTGTCGTCTGTACTTCCTGCTTCCCCACGCACACACGCACGCACGCACACATGGCGTGTACACACAACAAGGCTGGCTCTTCAAATGGGACCGGTGATTAAAACATCTTCCCAGTAACAAGACAAGGCAACGCAAGACGACACTTGGACCCCGATCCAACAGAGACGGCAGGTACGAAAGACCAAGCATGCGGCATGTTGCACCTCGACCCGGAAATACCTCGCTCCCTCCCCCTGGTGTTTAAAGCTTCTTTTGGTTTAGAACTTAGTTTGTGTGTGTGTGCGTGTGTGTGTGTGTGTGCGTGTGTGTGCGTGTGTGTGGCCTCCCGATTTACAATAGCTCTTAGTGGAAACCACGCTTTTCATAAAAATGCACTGATTGGATAATAATCCCAGGCAGCCCCGCCCCCCCCCCCCCCCCAGCCCAGCACTCGGGGAGACAGGGGCGGGGCCTAAGACACAGGACACAGGCGGTAGGGTAGTGTGTACGCTGGGGGGTTGGGCTGTGTACAAAAAAATACAAAATATGAATAAAGTATCCCACAAACAAAAAGTAGACAAAAAAACAAAAACAAACAAACCCCAAAACAATGAAAGAAAAACAAATCTTATCAGCAAAGCCTCCGATGAAAAATATTACAAATATGAACTATATACAAAACATCAATATTCCATATATTATATATAAAATATTGATACATAAATACCAATATTCCATATATACTATATATATATTATATATTTCTATACCCACTAAAATATATCAAAGCAGCAGCTATTGGTCAGTCTGAGGAGCTCTTTTGTCCAATTCTTAACTGTTTAAATATCCTTCAGCCATGTATCGCCAGGACAGAGAAGTGAAACTGAGAGGAGAGAGAGAGAGGGGAGAGAGACACAGAGCGCAAGAGAGAGAGGAGGACAGAGGATGACATGAACATACCTTTCCTTTTGTTTGTTTCAACGAAAACTCAAATAAATAAAAAAAAAAAACAATTCACCAGAGCGCCCCCCTGGTGAATCTGTGTGTGTGTGTGTGTGTGTAGTTTGGAATTCTGCAGAACAGGAAAAAAAAATTCTAAATAAAACAACAACAAAAAATGTAAAAACAAAATTAAATGACAAAAAAAAACAAACACAAAAATCTTCCACAAATAGATATTTTGTTCTAATATCAAGTCTTTGCTGTGGAACCCCCTCCCCCCCCCCCCCCCCGCCTCCTCCCCTCCTACCCCCCACAGCAGCAACGGGCTCACCACCCCACTGCCGCCACCGGTGGGCGCTGGACTCCCAGCACATGGGCGCCCATAAGACACCAACCAGTCTTTTGCTTATAGGCCACCGATAAAAAGGCCACATTTGAATATTAAAAAGATATCTCCCTTACTCCCGACACACTGTCAAGAACATGGGAGGGAGGGAGGGAGGGAAGAGGGGGAGGGAGGGAAGGGAGTCTTGGGAAGGTAGGAGCAGAAAGCAGCCTTCTGGTTGTAAGGTTTGTTGTGTTCACAGTTGTCTCTCTCTCTCTCTCTCTCCCTCTGACTCTCTCCGTCTCTCTCTCTTTCTTGAGTCTTTTTTCTCTCTTTTTTCGCTTCACTCGCGGTTCCCGTCGCTGTCGGCTGTCAGTCCGGGAAACTCTGCGTTATGTGACGTGAGAGAACAGAACGGAACAGAGCGGAGGAGAGGAGACGATCTGGCGAGAGAGAGGATCCTCGATGCTGCGATGACGGCGGCGACGACGACGGATGACGTCCAAAGATAATTATTAAATATGAAAAATTGTGTTTTGGCGTGACACCGTGCGTCCGCATCCCTAGTCGCCGGCCTGAGGTTCGGCGGCACTGAGGAAGAAGAAGAAGAAGAAGAAGAAGAAGAAGAAGAAGAAGAAGAAGAAGAAGGAGAAGAAGAAGAAAAAGTCCTGAGATCTGTTTGCGGTATATTGTTGTAGTTGTTGTAGTTGTAGAAAGCATCTGCAAAGGAAGGGAATGAAGGTGATGGGTGTTGGAGGAGCATGGGTGGTGGTGGTGGTGGTGGTGGTGGTAATGGAGGAGGCAGTTTTAAACTAGTTCAGAGAGGAGAAACACGCGGGTGGGGTGGGGTGGGTGGGTGTGGCATGTGCGGCACCGAGGGGGGGAAGGTGGCAGGGCCAGACGGGCGAAACGTTAGGACGGGCTGGAGCGGGGCAACGACAGGATCCGTCCGTTCTTCCTGCCGCCGTTCATGTGCGTGTACGGCCCGTGTTCCTCGTAGGGCCCGCCGCGCATCGCCACCCCCGGCAGCGCCCCGCTGTCGCCGCCGCCGCCGCCAACGCCCCCGCCGCACCGCCCCCCCAGGCTCACCCCCTCCCCACTGCCGCCGCCGCCGCCGCCGCCGCCGCCACCGCCCCGCTGGGAGTAGGAGGACGGGTCCAGGGGGATGCTCTCCATGTTTTCCAGGTCCAGGTCAAAGTCCTCGGCCTCGGGCACCTTGTTGTCCTCGCTGTAGAAGAAGGAGAGCTCGTGGAAGGACGGGTGCAGGTCCTCCCGCAGCATCTGGATGATCTCCTGGAACACCGGCCGCATCTTGGGGTTGTACTGCCAGCACATCTGCATCAGGTCGTGCCTGGAGAGGAGAGGGAAGGTGAGCGTTTGTGGTTTCGACGGCATGGATCAAGAACTCTCCGACTGCTTTAACATCACTTTAATATGACTCCTATTATACCACCAGGTGTGAGCCTGATTTGCCATTTCCCGGCGGTTTCAAAAACCGGTTCCAATGGCCCCACTTGACATTACAAGTGGGAGTGTCCACCACCCAGATGTATGCTGGAGAGATCAGCCTACCGGTTGCTATAGTCAACTGGGCAGGCTGGGAGGCTGATCTATCCAGCATACTTCTAGGTGGTAGACACTCCCACTTGTGTCAAGTATTTGAAAGCGCTTGGAATGTCTAATGGTGCGCACACCTGGTGGTGTAATGGGAAAAGTCCATATAAGGCCTTTCTTTCAGCTGGCATTATGTTCCTTGAATAGATTGTCATTATGACAGACAAACTGTCCACAACTGGCATTAGCGTGACTTCTTCTTTGACCAGTCATAAAGATAAGCAGCTGGGGTGAGGGTTGGTTGACTGTTAAACCCCCTCACTTCTCCTATACCATGAGTGGGGTGAAAAGTGTGTTTAAAAGGGACAGGTGGATATCTGTTCTGGACTCACTCTGCTTAGAGAGGGGTCTGGTGTATGCATACATTAAATACTCTTAATTTCTACAAGTATTGTGTTTACTTCAGTTTGAAGATCTCATTGCCCTAGATGCAATTATTGAATTGCCACGACAGCACACCTGGTGGTATAATATGTCTCCTTTAACGTTTAATGCGACACGCGATGCAAAATAACAGAGTCATCTGTTAAAAGAGTTATATGTGGGAAGTTCCCCGAGTGTCTGGGACTTTGTGCTTTAGTCACTGTCTGGCCTGGTCAGTGTGTCTCCATGGCAACAGGGCCCGGCTCCCAAGAGAGACGAGGAGGAAGAAGAGGAGGAGGAGGAGGAGGAGGAGGAGGAGGAGGAGGAGGAGGAGGAGGAGGAGAGTGATTAGAGTAGTACAGGCCATCGTGTGTGTGTGTGTGTGTTGTTGACTCACATCCTCTCGGGGCAGTTGTCCGGGCGGTCCAGGAAGCCCCCGTCCATGACGAACTTGAGCACCTGCTCGTTGGACAGGCCCTGGTAGGGTTGCTCCGCCAGCGTGCTGATCTCCCATAGGACCACGCCAAACGACCTGCACGCGCACACACACACACACACACACACACACACACACACACACGTACACACACACACACACACACACACACACACAGTGGTATGAGTTAAGCAGTCATGCTTTTACTTCACACACAGCCTTTCCAGAAGAATCCTGCTCCGTTTGGTCAATAGGTCGTCAATAGGTCGTCAATAGCCCATGAAAGGTGACACTACACACAGTATGGATCACAGTAAACGTCGTTCCCATTCGTTAAGACGAGAGAGAAGAGAGATAAATCTCAATTGATGCATTGAGTCCACTGAGCACACTTTAATTGCACGCATTTAGTCTACGTTTACACTTACGGACGCGTTCCAAAAGCTCCACCACCACGCAAACCCATTTTATTTATTTATGTGTTTATTTGACAGGGACAGTGTACTGCTTCTTAGCTGTGCCAGAGTTAGCTAAGAGCTAATTTGCTAAATTATTAAATACAATTAAATAAAAACCCGATTGCAAAACAGTACATATTCACTGTGGAACAACAACAAGATTTCACAACATTAAGACACCACAACAACAGCACGATTTTACAACATTGAGACATCAAGTGTTAGGATTTCAGCCATGATTTAATTTAGAATTTAATATCAGTAGAGCTGCAGCACTATGAGTTGGTACTGAGCTCCAGTGGTGTGCTGTTCTAACAGAGAAGGCTGATCTGCCAAACTCAGTTGATCTATGCGGAATCACACCCAAGTCACCTCTATTGAGGAGGGGGGAGGTCATTTGCCTCTCCTAGAGTGTGTGGGGGACGTACCAGCAGTCCGAGTGCGCGGTGAAGACCCCGTCCTTCAGAGACTCAGGGGCCATCCACCGGACCGGCAGGAGGCCCTTGCCGCCCTTGCGGTAGTAGTCCGTCTCGTAGATGTCTCGTGTCATCCCAAAGTCTGGAGGGAAGGAGAGAGAAGGAGATGGAAATCAACAGAGAAAAAACTACTTGGAATGGCCCCACTTGACATCACGAGTGAGAGTGTCCACCTAGAAGTATGCTGGATAGATCAGCCTACCAGTTGCTACAGTCCACTGGGTAGGCTGGTAGGCTGATCTATCCACCATACTTCTAGGTGGACACTCCAACCGGTTTTTGAAACCGCTTGGAATGGCTAATCACGCTCACAACTGGTGGTATAATATGTCTCCTTAAACTAAATAACAACAACAACAACAACAAGCCTATATCACCGAGTACAACGAGCAGTACAATTTCAAAACAGTTCCCAGTCATTTACTAAGTGTGTGTGTGTGTGTGTGTGTGTGTGTGAGCGTGTGGGCGAGACCTCCGATCTTGACGGTGAAGTCCTCGGCCACCATGCAGTTCCGGGCGGCCAGGTCCCGGTGGACGAACTTCTTGGCGTTGAGGTAGGCCATGCCGTCGGCGATCTCCGCCGCCATCTGGATCATCTCCTTCAGCGTGGGCGGCGGGCTCCCCGTCGGGTTGTGCTGGAGAGACGAGGGAAATAAAATACAATTAAATTAAAGAAAAACCCCCAGCAGCAGAAAGAAAGAAACGCCCCAGTGACACTAACTTGCATGTTTGTACATCTTGCCGCTAAATAATAGTACTTATAGTACAATTACTATAAATTAAGTACGACTAATAGTACTTAATAGCATTGTTTAGCATAGTGTATGTTCTTAGATGTTGGTAATGCACTCAGAATGGCACGACTGCTCTTATCTGGCAACCTAGCAATTATGAAACTCGTTCTATTAGCCTTGCAATTATGAATGCTTGAAACCGGCTCTATTCTTATCTTTATGTACCACAGAGATATATTGCTCTCTTTCAACAAATGTACTCTTTGTAAGTCGCTTTAGATAAAAGCGTCTTCCTCGACTCAACGCCTTGCACTCAAAGACGTTGAAACGGTCCCTTTTTTCTTCTCCTTCTATTGACATGAACCAGTGATGCTATTGGCTGACGGAGACGGGGGCGGGGTGGGGGGGGGTCTGGGGGTTACCTCGGAGTTGGGCCGGAGACAGCGCAGGTAGCTCTTCAGATCGCCGTGGGTCATCAGCTCCATCACCACCAGGGTGGGCTGGCCTTTGGAGACCACGCCCAGCAGACGCACCTGCCACACACACACACACACAGACAGTTTTTATTCATACTTTGTTTTTAAACTTTGGATTAGCTCACATTTCAATTTAATTCAGTTCTAAAATTATAAAAATGTACTTTTTAATGCACTTTTTAACACGGACATTGGAGAAAGGCTGGTACATTTAGGAATGATCTTTCCAAATCAAGATGGCCGCCGAGCGCACATGTGTGCGGTGTACGTACCACGTGGTGACAGCTGAAGGCCTTCATGACCGACGCCTCGTTGAGGAACTCGATGCGCTCCCGCAGGCTGGCCGACTCGTTGACGGTCTTGACGGCCACGCGCGTGTCCGGCTCGCCCTTGATGATGTCCTTGGCGATGCCCTCGTACACCATGCCGAACGAGCCCTGGCCCAGCTCCCGCAGCACCGTGATCTTGTCCCGCGGGACCTCCCACTCGTCCGGCACGTAGACTACGCACACACGCACGCACGCAGACACACAAACACACACACACACACACACAACGCACGCAGCACGCACACACACCACACACACACACACACACACACACACACACACACACACACACACACACACACACACACACACACACGCGCACACGCACACGCACACACACACACACACACACACACACACACAGTGTAAGGGTTGTTCACTATTGAACCACCACCCCTCCTGGCTTGGATCTCGCGTCACTACTCAAGAGACTGTACACGTCCCTTTCACAGCAAGTAATCGTTGATTTGACGAGCAGGGAGCATGTGTTCTATTGTGGTTTCGTTTCCGACAGCTAGACATGAGAATAAAATGAACCCAGACAGCTTAATCACAACACCGGTTGGTCATCTGGTTGCGATACACTGACCGGCTGCTTATTAGATGTACCTTTGAGACGATCTTAAATCGCATAGATATATACACGTAGATTTCTCCAACATTTTTGGATTTGCTGGTTGGTTCACCTACATTTGTGGTTGGGAGCACTACACTGCCCCCTTGTGTTCATGCTGACATAAGGTTCCTTCCATTCTCATCCTACTAATAAATATCAAGGAAAGGTACTTTAATCAATATCGTAGCCTTTGATCACAGGCCATAGTTCTTGACAATTGACATAGACGGCAATACATTTTTTTATCTAAAGGTAGTCCTGGCCATCTATGAGCCATGTGAGGGAGGCATAGATAGAACATGATGGGCAGGGCTTACCATCACTGGCACTGATGTATTCTGGGTTGGAGGACGCGATCAGAGGACCTGTAGGGCCTTCCGTTTGTCTTAAGAAATAAAACAAAACATAAGATACTTTTGAAAACACTGTGGGTACTGTGTGTGAACTTTTCTCTTGATGACGATCATTGTGATGATCGTATGGTTTTACTTCGGGTATTTATTGAAGGGAAAATGACAACAACAAACAACTCACTTCTTCTTGAACATCACAAAGCCTCCGGCCGCGATACAGAGCAGGAGGATGAAGCAGATGACCGGACCAATCACGATCTTCAGCAGACCGCTGTCCTCTGCGGCAAACAGACACACCATTGGTCAGTGCTTGGTGACATCACACAGTGGACAGAGAGAGGGGCTTGACGAAAAAATTATGACATGCAAATAAATGGACAAAACATCCCAAAACAACTCTTTTGAGCAACTAAATGTACTCTGCCTATGAGTAGTTAGCCTACGAAAAGAAAAACAAAGGAAAGCGACTCGAAAACAGCAAACAGGAAGCAGTTTTGCACCGTAATTAATCAGAATCAGACATATTTCAGTCAGGCGTGCTTTTACAGATGCAAGGAATGTGATGCTGGCTTTCCCCCTCAAAGTACCCACAACATACATACAGACAGAACGGATGAAAGCAATCAATACAACTTAACTTCCCCCACGATAAAAAAAACCACAAGACCCTGCACCGACAAAACGATGTCTATGTGTCATACAGTCAAACGTCTCGCTGGGAAAACCTCAGCCTCCGTGATTGGGTTCGGCCACCAATTCACCAAAAACCCACTAATGGAGTCGTAAAACAAAAAGAAAACTCTTAAAAAAACGCGGGGCACGGCTTACTGTCGGGCATGAAGAAGAAGGCGTTGTCGGTGAAGGAGCCGTTGCCCGCCAGCGAGGTGGCGCGCACGCTCACGCTGTAGTTCCCAGGGTACATCAGCCGCAGCTTGGTGCCGCCCGACTTTATGTAGGCGGGCCGGGACACGCAGGTCTTGTGCACCTGAAAAGCAGAGCGGGGACCGGCGCCGTCAGGGAGCGAATTCTCCGGTACTGACTAATAAATACATACATATAGATATATATACGTGTTTGTTTTACTAATCTACACCCCGCCCGCCCTTCCAAGTGTCGGTATCGGGATAGTACAGAAAATACACGAGCTACAACTTGTACCGAGTTGAGCTCCATTCGCTGCAACGTAAATAAAAGAAAACAAAAAGCTGCTGAAATAACAAGTTAGTCGTTTTTGCCAGACCCAACCCTGCATGCCAAATACCAAGAAGTGTGGGACACTTTGCATTTCCCCCGAGCACAGCCTCGTGTCAGTGTGCTGCAGAGCAATGGAGGCGCCACGACATCCCTGCCACTGCACTCTACCCCTCCCTGCCTCCCTGCCTCCCTCCATCCCTGCCTCCCTGCCTCCGTTACTATGGTAACAGGGCTGCTCCCGCCACTGCTGCTGCTGCTGCTGCTGCTGCTGCTGCTGCTGGCTCCTAGGGTCAGGCAGTGCAGCAATGAATATCAATGAGAGATAAATCCAAACATTCAACAACAAGTAAACAACAGTGTCACACGCGCGCGGGCACACACACACAGACACAGACACACACACAGACACACACACACACACACACGGTATTAAGGATTCACAAACGCTTGCATACACCAATGCACACAAATCTGAATCTTCAACCATGCATGCACTATGCACACACAATGCAGTGCATGTGCCAACACACACACACAGACACACACACACGCAGACACACACACATAGACACACACACACACACACACACACACACACACACACACACCACACCACACACACACACACACCACCACACACACACCACACACACACACACACACACAAGGGGGAGGGGGGGTGGGGGGGCCAGCCAAGCAGTGGCAAACGGTGGTCAGCAAAAAGGCCTATTAAATTATTATCTTTCTTGTGGTTTCTCGTCCGGCGTCGAGAGAGAGAGACAGTGAGAGAGAGACAGAGAGAGAGACAGGCCAAGCATCTCTTAAAGGGATAGTATGTGGAGAACTCCCTCCTCTGCTCCTCTGCTCTTCTCCGTACCCCCCTCCTGGGTGGTACTGGACCTCCTTGCTCGCCCGACCTTTCCTGGTAGAACAGCTCGTAGAGGATGATGAGGCCATTGGGCGCACGGGGCTCCTGCCAGCGGATGAACACCGAGTTGGGCTCGTCCGGCATCATCTCGTGGGTCACGGGGCCTGGGATGTCGTCTGCCTTTTCTGGGGGGGTGGCGAGAGGGGTGAGGAGGATGGGGGCGGGGTTATATTTATATTTATATTAGGGTTTGATGGGTCAGAGGGCTCTGTACCATCTAATTACTATTTTTATGCTGGTATGAGAATATTACTGTACTGCACGCGGACACTTTTACTCCAGCGTAGCAAGAGTATTGCTACTTTTACTTGTCGCTTTTTAACTTTTTACTGTACTTATAAGGTACTATCTTACTAATTGTTTATAGAGTTGTTTTAGCATTTATGTTTATGGCAATGTATATGGCAATAAAGAACTCTTGAAACTTGAATGATGAGGTGTGTGTGTGTCTCTCTCTTTAGATGCGTGTGCTTGTTTGTTTTTGTAACTAGGTGCACACATATTTATTAGCAGATGTATATATACTGTATCTATATGTCTATATACTGCATGTGTGTGTAAATTAGCACATGCAAAATGCAATAAGATGCCCTTTATTCATCCCCTGGCGGGAAACGAGGGTGTTTTTACAGCAGGAAGTGCAGGGGGGGCATTTAAATAGAATAAAAAACAGAATAAAAACAGAAGCTGGATGTGTGTTGGTTACCCTCTGGCATGGTGCGGGCGCTGACGTAGGTGGCCATGCTGCAGCGTTGCGGCTCGGTGGGGTGGTTGCACGCCAGGATCTCGATCTTGTAGCTGGTGAAGTGGTGCAGGTTGGAGATCACCGTGGACTCCTTGGTCAGCACCTTCAGCTCCACCTGGAGGCGCCGGCCACACGCGGACGTACAAATAAGGCACCGGTGATGTGCGTGTGTGTGTGTGTGTGTGTGTGTGTGTGTGTGTGTGGCTTTGGGGCTGAATGAATGAATGAATGAGTGAGTGAAGTTGTGAACAAAGCACTCTGGGAAAATACGTTTGCATTTTTAAACTAAGTGAACCCTGGGGCTAACTGCTATTGATCCAATAGCAGTGAGTGACTCAAAGACAACAAAAAGAAAAGTTAACTCTCAAGTATTTTAAAGGTACAATAGCCAGTTGTTTTTGTTTGAAGTAACAGCTCTAAAACACATTGTGTCATGTAGACTAAGTTTAAGGCTACAGGGATCTAGGTCCGTTGCTCTTTCGGGAGCTGGCTTGACGTCGCAAATCCTGTATGTTGCACCTTTAAAGAGGACAATGAAGTATAAAGTGGTTAAAAAAAAAAGCAAAAGGAAAAAAGCAAACCTTGGATCCTTCGGCCTCGTCTTCCTTGGGGCTGAGCGTGGTGGAGCCGCCGGCCGGGCTGGGGGCCGTGGTGAGGAAGTTGGGCAGGAGGTCGGTGGCATTGGCCACGCCCAGCGACCGTCGCCGACGAGACGGCCTGGAGGGGGCGGGGCGAGGGAAGTGAGTCGGTCGGCGTGGAGCAGGAGACGTTAACGCATGACACAGTTGTTAAATGGTAAATGGATTGCAGTTATATATTATCCACAGTGCTTTACAGTATTGCCTCACATTCACCCATTCATACACCGACGGCGGTGTCAACCATGCAAGGTAACAACCAACACGTCAGGAGCAGTTAGGGTTAGGTGGCGTCTTGCTCAGGGACACCTCGACACTTAGCTAGGGCGGAGCCCGGGGATCGAACCAGCAACCTTCTCTGTTGCCAGAACTGCTCTTACCTCCTGAGCTAGTGCCGCACCCTTGTTAAAAAAACATGAAATCACGAGACGAGAGCTTTCCAGAACAGCGGGGTCTGCATCACCACCAGGACTTTATCACGATTTGATTCCAGATCTTAAAGCGCGTCTAAAGGGATGGTTCGGTGTCTCCATCCATAGCCCCCCCGGGGGTTAGCCTCGGAGCCAGGCATGCAGCTCTGAGCGCTAGCGGTGAAAGTTTCCCCCCAAGGTTTCATTGGCTGATCCCGCTGCGGGGAGCTACTAAAGAGAAACCGCAGAGTGGCTCATAAAAACACACACACTTATCTGAACGGCAGATCGAGCTCACGTGAGGTTGGAGCGGTGTTTACATTCTGTACGTGGTCCGCACACGACATAGGTCTCCTGAGTCGTGTGTGCATGTCAGTGTGTGTGTGTGTCAGTGTGTGTGTGTCAGTGTGTGTCAGTGTCAGTGTGTGTCAGTGTGTGTGTGTCAGTGTGTGTCAGTGTGTGTCAGTGTCAGTGTGTGTGTGTCAGTGTGTGTCAGTGTCAGTGTGTGTGTGTCAGTGTGTGTCAGTGTGTGTGTGTGTGTCAGTGTGTGTGTGTGAGAAGGTAGGAGTGCACTGAAAGGACAAGTTGCTTGTATTCTTGAGTGCATGAAGAGGTGACCTTGGTTTGGCCTTCATCATGGGAATAAATCCCAGCCAAGATGAGCGAGATCGAGAGAGAGAGAGAGAGAGAGAGAGAGAGCGAGAGAGCGAGAGAGAGAGAGATAAAAGCTGACTTTGGGAGGGTGACTCTCCCCTCCCCCCTCCCCAAAAAAAGCACCTAGCTCGTGTTAAAAATGGGTGTCTTAAAACGGCACATGTTCAAAATGTACTGCAATTCAAACGTGCTCAATGTGAACGCTGGAACTATGCCGTGTATGTATGCGTGTGTGTGTGTGTGTGTGTGTGTGTGTGTGTGTGTGTGTGTGTGTGTGTGTGTGTGCATGCGTGCCCTTGATCCATCTGTCAATCAAGTCCAAATATATCCAGGTGCATACCTAGCAGAATCATACTAATACAACTGTCAACCTTTGTGTGTGTGTGTGCGTGCGTGCATGCATGCATGTGTGTGCGTTTGTGTTTATATGCGTGTGCACGTGCATATTTAGGGTAGGTGTGTTCCTCTAAAGACCTGTCAATCACCGCTACTGCACATCGCGATTCATCCCCTGATGTCTTCATCTAACTAACTGTCAGGATCGCCGGGGGTGTGGAAACCCGTCCAAGTCAGGATCGAGGGTGTGTGCGCGTGTACGTGTGTGCGCGCGTGTGTGTGTGTGTGTGTTCCCGGTCTCTTTCTAAGGCATGGTCAAACGGCAAAAAGGAACGCGTTGTTGTGTGTTGACGCATCGGGAGCGTGACTGAGTCTAACCGAACGTACGTGCGTGCGGAGACGGCGCCGTGATCAGAGATCTGTGTCGACGCCGACGCCGACACAAGACGTCTTTCGTGCGCATTTCGTGCGACGCCAGCAGCTGGGCGGTTTCATGCCCGCGGCGGCGGCGGCGGCGGCGGCGGCGCTGGGCAGAAGGCGCGGGCGGGTGGGGGCAGGTGTCGCAGTTGTGATGAAGAGCTCCATAAAACCCGTGTTCCCGAAATGAGATTTTTGTTTTGGTTTTCATTGGATCCGCGATCAGACTCATGGGCTTTGTTGTGTTTGCCAGCCGAGGCCAGGGGCATTCTGGGTCAGCCACCTCCACCCTCCACCTCCAAATTGTCTGTATGCACAGGTTAATCGCTCTCATTGAAACTGATTAATCTCAGTAAATCAAAAGCGTTTTACTGGCCCACAGTGTTCCCGGGGCAGGAACAAGAGCGCAGGAGCGATAAACACGCCGAGATCAAAACGATCAAAAACCCCGACCCAGGCGCAGCAGGCATATTAACGCACACCGCAACGATGTAATTATACACTCATACATTATTCTATAAAAGGGGGAGGCAGGTTCGAGCGTGTCCCCCTTAAAACAAACCCGTGTACCCCACCTGGCTTATCCCCCTCCATATCTATAAAGGCAAACTCGTACAAGACTCAAAAACAAAACAAGGCTCGTAAATATGAACGCTCGAAAACAGCTCTATTCTTATCTTCAGGTACCACAGTGATATATTGCTGCCTCTCCTTCAACAAATGTACTCTTTGTAAGTCGCTTTGGATAAAAGCGTCTGCCAAATGCCCTAAATGTAAATGTAAATGTAAATGTAAAGGCAAAACATAGATATTCTAAATGGATAAAGTGGTACATGGATTGCATTTATATATCACTTTTATCCAAAGTGCTTTACAGTATTGCCTCACATTCACCCATTCATACACCGACGGCGGTGCCAACCATGCAAGGTAACAACCAACACGTCAGGAGCAGTTAGGGTTAGGTGGCGTCTTGCTCAGGGACACCTCGACACTTAGCTAGGAGGAGCCCGGGGATCAAACCAGCAACCTTCCTGTTGCCAGACAACCGATCTTATCTCCTGAGCTACTGCCGCCCCGTTAATAGATATAACCAAAATAAATAACCCAACAGCAGCAGCACCACCGCTAGCGCACCTGATCTCGAAGACCTCGTTGTGGAGGTAGTTCTCGAAGGTCTTGCGGTACTCTGACTCCTCCTGCTCCTTCTTCAGCTGGGCGTCCGTCTTGGGACAGGCGCAGCACTTGCCCCCGGAGGACGGCTCGTCCGTCTGGTTCCACTTCTGCTCGTCCTCGCTGCCCAGGTGGGTGGGTGTGCGGGACGGCAGCTTCATCCCTGGGTGGAGATGCCGCCACCACACACAAAGAGAGAGAGAGAGAGAGAGAGAGAGGAGAGAAGTAAAAGAGTGAGTGTGTGTGTGAGAGAGAGATAGAGAGAAGGGGAGAGAGACACAGAGAGAGAGACAGAGAGAGACACAAAGAGAGAGAGACAGAGAGAGAGAAACACAAAGAGAGAAAGACAGAGAGAGACACACACACACACACACACGACAGACAGACATACAGAGACACACAGGGAGACAGAGACACACAGAGAGAGAGACAGAGAGAGAGACAGAGAGAGAGACACGCAGAGAGAGAGACACCACAGAGAGAGAGACAGAGAGACTGAGAGACACACAGAGAGAGAGACACACAGAGAGACAGAGAGAGAGACAGAGAGAGAGACACACAGAGAGAGAGACAGAGAGAGAGACACACAGAGAGAGAGACACACAGAGAGACAGAGAGAGAGACAGAGAGAGAGACACACAGAGAGAGAGACACACAGAGAGAGAGACACACAGAGAGACAGAGAGAGAGACAGAGAGAGAGACACACAGAGAGAGAGACAGAGAGAGAGACACACAGAGAGAGAGACACACAGAGAGACACAGAGAGAGAGACACACAGGACACACTGGTCCGGTCAGCCCGGCAGCTCACCCTGCAGACAGTAGTCGAACTTGTACAGGTCGCTGTCCTCGGCCTGCTTGCTGCAGATGACCCGGTAGTGGGTGATGTTGCCGTTGGGGCTCTTGGGCGTCTTCCACTTCAGGATGATCTGCGACGAGGAGTTGGAGGAGGAGATGGGGTCCAGCGGCACAGAGGGCTCTGGAAGAAGACAGACAGGGCAGACGAGACAAGCAAGGGTTATGTTCAGGTTGACCTCGGGACCCACAATACACCCCCCACGTTCAAGTGTCCCTGCGGTGCAGTAGGATGGAAACGACAACCAAACCGGCATTAAGATCATTTCCACGGGTGTTTGTTTGATTCTTTAGCGAGTACAGTACATGAGTACAGACACAACACATGGTTTGTATTTTGTAGCAGCTGTGTGAAAATGAAAAAAATTAAATTAAATGTTTTTGACGGGCGAGGGCGGACCGACACGCCTGTTGTTTCCCGTTGTCGATTCCATGTTTGACACACACACACAGTGAAATCGAAACGAAAACACAACTGGGACCCCCTCTGATTCTTAATTGCTTATTTTTTCTATATTTTCTTAGAATTTTTAGATTTTTTTTCTATATTTTCTTTCTGTCTAATGTTCAATGTCATGCACCAATTTCACAAAAGCACATTCCTTGTTTGTAAAAACTCAGCCAATAAAGCTGATTCTGATTCGAAATGCATGCTGGGAAGTCCCCCCCCCCCCCGTCACTCACTGGTGGCGTTGGTGCGCACGTAGATGATCTCGCTCTTGGCGCCGTGCACCTGGTGCTCGTCGGAGGCCGACAGCTGGGTCTTCACCATGATGGCGTACTGGGTCCAGGGCTTCAGCGGGTGGATGAGGTGGCCCGGGTCCTGGGGCTCCTTGTTCTCCGAGGCGCGGTCCGGCGGCTCCACGTCGGCGATCACCCAGCTGTTGGAGCCGCACGCGTCGTGCCCGTCGAACTCCGTCACGTTGCGGTACGGCCTGGTGGTGAGACACAGGGGGGGAGAGAGAGAGAGAGAGAGAGAGAGAGAGAGAGAGAGAGAGAGAGAGAGAATGAGTTGGAGTGATTGAGACAATTTGTTACAGTTATTGAGAGAGTGAGTGAGCGATAGTGAGTGTGTGAGAGAGAGAGAGAGAGAGAGAGAGAGAGAGAGAGAGAGAGAGAGAGAGAGAGAGAGAGAGAGAGAGAGAGAGAGAGAGAGAGAGAGAAACAGAGAAGAGAGACAGAGAAGAGATGAGGAACATCTAGAGTGGGAGAGAGGTCGAGAGGGAGACTTGAGAGAGATTGCAGCCATGTTTGGCAGGCAGGGCAAGTGGTCACTGCTAGCATGTTAGCCCTCCTGTGTGCTTTGATTGGCCAATGCAGCACAGGCATGCCATCAACCACACACACTCCACAGTACAGTACAGTACGGTACGGTCCGGTAGGCTTTTAGTCCAAGATAAGATGTGCTTTATTAAAGTGCCAATCTCTGTCTCATTGGCGCCACCTATGGCGATAAGTGGCCATTGCAGGGGTGTTTTTGGACCCTAACAGAGTGTCGCCTGTGTGACGTCAAGTCAGTAGGCAGTTGGTTTACTGGCAACGCTTAGCAAAGAACGAAAAAAAAAACTGCTCACCGCCTCACACACACACACACACACACACACACACACACACACACACACACACACACACACACACACACACACACACACACACACACACACACACACACACACACACACACACACACACACACGTGAGTTGTTGAAGAGCCAGTCTGTTGCCATTAGCTCCGCCCACTACCCTCTCTGGAGGGTAACCTCCACCGCTGGGTGATGGAAAACGCGTCACCGCTTGTGATTTTTCCCGGGAATGTCGCCACCGACGACACCCGGTTCATTACATAACATTCATAATAACACAAATGCAAATGCACAGGCTTGCATCAGTGGGCCAGAGGCTCACTCACTGTCTTGTTGGGTTACCTCGTTCGGCGACAGTGACTTCATTTAGTGACTTGATTTGACACGACAATATTCAAGATTAGAACTTTAATCCCAGACCATAGCATAGTATATCACCCCTTCATTCATTGTTGTAATTAATGTAATGTAATAGTTTTTTATACTGTTTTACGCAATCGTGTTTCTTTTAGATTTTGATTGCATTTACTGTGTCTGTTGTTTTTATCATGTAAAGTGCCTGTAAGTACCTTTTAAAGTGCTACATAAAATAAATGTATTATTTTTATTATTATTATTATTATTATTATTATTATTATGGCATAGCATAGCATAGCTTAGAATCTTCCATTGCATCATGTGGGGAGGGACTTACGCCTCCTTGTAGTACACCATGAAGCCCAGCAGGTCCCGGTAGTCCTTGGGCCAGAAGGGCTCCCAGCGTACCATGATCTTATCCGACATGGTCCTGATCATGGTGAACTTCAGCACCAGGTTCTCACCTAGACACACAAAGAGAAGGGGAGAGAGACAGGGGGAGAGACAGAGAGAGAGAGAGAGAGAGGCAGAGAGACAGATGGAGGCAGAGAGACAGGTGGATGCAGAGAGACAAAGGGAGGCAGACAGACAGAGGGAGGCAGAGAGGCAGAGGGAGACAGAGAGAGAGGCAGAGAGACAGAGGGAGGCAGACAGACAGAGGGAGGCAGAGAGGCAGAGGGAGACAGAGAGAGAGGCAGAGAGACAGAGGGAGGCAGACAGACAGAGGGAGGGAGGCAGAGGGAGACAGAGAGAGAGGCAGAGAGACAGAGGGAGGCAGAGACACAGAGGGAGGCAGAGACAGAGGAAGGCAGACAGAGAGGCAGAGAGACAGAGGGAGGCAGAGACACAGAGGGAGACAGACAGACAGAGGGAGGCAGAGAGACAGAGAGACAGATGGAGGCAGAGAGACAGAGGGATGCAGAGAGACAGAGAGACAGATGGAGGCAGAGAGACAGAGGGAGGCAGAGAGAGAGAGAGAGAGAGAGAGAGAGAGAGAGAGAGAGACATACACACACACACACACACACACAGAAAGAAAGGGGGAGGGGGCGTGTGTGTCAGCCAACTCTTGACGATAACAAAACAATGTGTCTCAAAATAGCACAAGTTGGAGAACGCTCGGGACATGGAAAAGAGTTTGGAACCAAAATTGTCAGCATGAAAAAAAGACAGAAAAATCACACAATTCAGTCCATTGTGTAAAACTCCCTGCTCACAAGAAGCATGTGTGTGTGTGCGTGTATGTGTGTGGTGTGTGTGTGTGTGTGTGTGATTGTGTGTGTGTGTGTGTGTGTGTGTGTGTGTGTGTGTGTGTGTGTGTGTGTCTCACAGGAGGCCTGGTCTCCGTTGGTGCGCTGGGCGATGTCCTTCTCCAGGTTGCGTTGCTTGGTGCCCGTGATCTCCTCCATCCTGCGGATCTCCATCATGCACAGCTTGGAGTTGTAGTGGAAGAAGGCGCGGCCCCGAGGGATGCTCAGGTTGTGCTTGGACCAGTCCCACAGCTGACGCAGGTTCTGGTTGTCCAACGCGTAGAACGAGTAGTTGCTGTTGGGGTCGAGAGAGAGACACACACACAAGAGAGAGAGAGAGAGAGAGACAGACACAGAGAGAGAGAGAGAGAGAGAGAGAGAGAGACAGAGAGAGAGAGAGAGAGAGAGAGACAGAGAGAGAGAGAGAGAGACAGAGAGAGAGAAGAGAGAGAGAGAGAGAGAGAGAGAGAGAGACAGAGAGAGAGAGAGAGAGAGAGAGAGAGAGAGAGAGAGAGAGACAGACAGAGAGAGAGATAGAGGTAGAGAGAGAGACAGAGAGAGAGAGGAGAGAGAGAGGCAGAGATAGAAAGAGGACAGAGGTAGAAAAGAGCCAGAGAGAGAAGAGAGAGAGAGAGAGAAAGAGAGAGAGAGAGAGAGCAAGGGAGAGCAAGGGAGAGAGAAAAAGAGAGCAAGGGAGAGCAAGGGGGAGAGATAATAACTGGTATTAGATAGTTTATTTGATAGAACATTATGATTTCATATGCATCCACAGTGAGACGGGTCGAGGCGTGTGAGGTCAGAGGTCAGACAGAGAGAACGAGAGTAGGAAATAGAGTAAGACAGAGAGAGAGAAGAAAGGAGAGAGGGATTCATTGTGAGAGAGACTGGTGGATAGATAGATAGATAGATAGAAAGAGAAGAGAGAGAGAGAGAGGGAGGGAGGGAGGGAGGGAGGCGGTGTGACGTACTCTGACTCTAGCTGTTCCCCCCGAATGAGGCGGAGCTTGCGCAGGAAGGAGAGGGACACCAGGGCGTAGGCTCTGCGGATCATCAGGTAGCCCGTGATCTCCTCCAGCTGGCCCAGGTTGGCTTCCAGCTCCGCCGCAATGTTGACTATAATGGGCGGAGGGGGAGAGGGAGAGAGGGAGGGATAGGGAGAGAGGGAGAGATGGCGAGATGGGGAGAGAGGGAAGAGATGGCGAGATGGGGAGAGAGGATAGAGAGGGGGAGAGGGAGAGGGGGAGAGGGGAGAAGGGAGAGAGAGAGGGCAAGAGAGAGAGAGAGAGAGAGAGAGAGAGAGAGAGAGAGAGAGAGAGAGAGAGAAGAGGGGAGAGAGAGGAGAGAGAGAGACAAATAGGAGAGAGAGGAGGACAACAGAGAGAGAGACAAAGAGAGAGAGAGAGGAGAGAGAGAGAGAGAGAAGCATTTTGTGATATTATGATAAATGGCAAATGTATTGCATTTAATATCGCCGCTTTATCCAAAGTGCTTTACAGTTGCCTCACATTCACACACTGACAGCGGTGCCAACCATGCAAGGTAACAACCAACACGTCAGGAGCAGTTAGGGTTAGGTGGTGTCTTGCTCAGGGACACTTCGACAGGGACACGATCCCGAGCCCAGGGATCGAACCAGCAACCTTCAGGTTGCCAGACAACAGCTCTTGCCTCCTGAGCTAATGCCGCCCTACATAATCATTATCATGATTACTATTGTGATCAATACAAATAATTCATTATTGTTCGCTACCGTTTCATAATCATGTCATGACATAATGACTATTAATGAATACATAATGAGTGTGTGAGTGTGTGTGTGTGTGTGTGTACATGCACATGTGTGTTTGTCTGTACGTGCACATGTGTGTGTGTACGTGCACGTGTGTGTGTGTGTGTGTGTGTGTGTGTGTGTGGTGTGTGTGTGTGTGTGTGTGTGTGTGTGTGTACGTATGTGTGTGTACGTGCACATGTGTGTGTGTACGTGTGTGCGTGTGTGTGTGTGCGTGTGCGCGCGGCGCGGCTACTCACTGCCCCCTCTGATCTTGATGATGAGGTTGCCGTTGAGCACGGTGCACCCGCGCAGCGCCTGTGCCGAGGTCACCGAGTCCACCGTCTGGTTGCCCGAGCACTGCTTGGGACAGAGGCCCGCGCACGGCAAGCAGCTCAGCCTGCAGGGAGGGGAGAGAGGCACAGAGAGACAGAGAGAGAGAGATACAGAGAGAGAGATACAGACAGAGAGAGAGAGAGAGAGAGAGAGACAGACAGACAAACAGACAGAGAGACAGACAGGGAGAGTGATCAGCACACAACGAATATAGTAACATGTGTGAGATATTTAGATCATGCTTATAGGTTGTTCTGCTCTCGCCATCGGACACTTAAAATGTTTACCGCGATCTACCGGTGGTGGCTGTCATACGAGAGACCTGTCCACCATATATTGCTTTTTTCAGATGTTCTTCTTTTCATGCGTCAACTTGAAATGATTGCCCTTAATCAATCCTGGGTTTTGACCCGTTGGGTTTACGTGCATTCCGGCCATACTCTGGAGACGGCGTTACTGCATACCGGGCACACGGCCGGCTTACAGCTTAACAACTTTATGCACGTAACACATTCCGACCGGAGGGGAATGAGTCAGTCAGGATTCTTGGCATACGGAAATAGCGGCGCGATACACTCGCCAGACGAACGCAGAAGAATCAACAGAAATATTGTTTGTGCGTCGCGAGATATCGCACAGCACAAAACTTAGGGGGGAGTGGAGGAAGAGAATGCTACTGGAATGGAATGTGATCGGCACGGAATGCGTCGGGAATGCCGTGCGATAGAAGCCCCGTCTGCGTGGGACGGGGGGCGGGGGGGGGGGGGGGACGGGGAGGATGGTGGCGGTTCAAACTTTTCCGCTGGGTTCACTGTGAGACTGGAGACTCTGCCCTGGCCTGTGCGTTTTATGCTATGCTACGCTATGCTACGCTAGGACCTTTCATTAAGATGACACCCACAACAGAGTTTAATGCCATGTTGCAAAAAAGGGTTAACACACACACACACACACACGCACACACACACACACGCACACACAGAAGGTGAGGGGTTAACCTTCGAGTGCTAAACTACGGCACGTGCGTTTTAAATGTGGACGCCGTGGGTCTTGTGCTATGTGCTAATTTGAGCCGTCAATGCAACATGGCGAGAGCACTGTAATGGCAACGATGATGACGCTCACACACACACACACACACACACACACACACACACACACAGACACACACACCGCACACAGTGTCTGTGGCCTTGGCAGTGTCGCGTCCTGCAAAGCTGAGGCTAGTTCGGTGCAGCAGCCAAGGAGGAAAGAAAAATAACCCTGGGAGGAAAACGGCGTCGTACAATCGGGCTTCAGTAAAGGTGTGACAAAGACAACGGCATCAAAAGGTTGGCGTTAGCCGGAGAGCGCTGAGAAGACCGCTTCAGCCTTGGACACCAGCTCACCAACAACGACGACAACAACAAAGGTCGCCTTTGTCGGTCACACTAGCGCACCCTGCTTTATTGCTGGGTTGTTTAGCTCGCATTTATACTGCCTGTCCTTCCTGTTGGGAAATGCAGTCTGCACGCACGGACACGCACACACACACACACACACACACACACACACACACACACACACACACACACACACACACACACACACACACACACACACACACACACACACACACACGATAGGGTACACACAAGGGTACGTTTAGCAGCAGTGTCGGTCTGTGGTGGTCAGTGTCGGTCTGTGGTGGTCAGTGTCGGTCTGTGTTGGTCAGTGTCGGTCTGTGTCGATCTGTGGTGGTCTGTGTCGGTCTGTAGCGGTCAGTGGTGGTCTGTGTCATCTGTGGTGGTCTGTGTCGGTCTGTGGTGGTCAGTGTCGGTCTGTGTCGGTCTGTGGTGGTCTGTGTCGGTCTGTGGTGGTCTGTGTCGGTCTGTAGCGGTCTGTGCCGGTCTTTCCTATCCAACCTGGACGCAGCCAAACGGCCAATTATGCGCATGGCCTCGACTTTCTTCCATCTTATCAACTTCTTAAATATTCACATTAATCATCGAGCCGAACTGCCCGCTTTTCCCCCTACGACTCCTGATTTAATGGAAACACTTTGTAATGAGCACTGCAAAACAACAGATACTCTTCTCTCCTAACTCCCTCCGCCTCCCTCTCTCGCTCCCTCTCTCCCCCCCCTCTCTCTCCCCCCACATGGAAAAGTGTGAATTCAGCCTCTCCGTGCAACGCTCGAGTTGCGGCACAGAAAGAGCAAATGTTTTGGGCCGTCGCACTGAACAACAACAGCAGAGAGACGGGCCGGGCGGGCGGACGGTCAGGCAGACAGGCAGGCTGGGCGCCGGGGCAGACAGTGTTGGATCTGTCCGGCTGAACTCCCTGACTCCGGTGCCGGGGTCTGCTAGAACCATCGAGAACACAGGCCACAGCAGACGCTTTGGTTTGGTTTGGGCCAAGGCCCGGCGAGAGCCAGGCCAGTACACTGGCTGGCTGGCTGGCTGGCCGACCCACACAAACAAGCATGCTCACGCTCATGCACGTACACACGCATGAACGCACGCACGCACACGCACACACACCGCACACGCACACACACACGCACACACACACACACACACACAGGCGTGCAGAGCCACTGGGACGGATGAGCAAATCCTGTCACGGAGATGGTGAGAGAGTACAGGGTGCCAAGTACTGGTGGTGGTGGAGGAGGAGGAAGATGGTGAGTAGGAGGAGGAGGAAGATGAAGAGGAGGAGGAGGAAGATGAGGAGGAGAAGAGAGGAAGAGGAGGAGGAGGATTGAACACCAACACTACAGTAACTCCGGTCTCCGGACTGCTGTGCGAGTCCTTGCTACTCCAGCCCAATGTTCTCAGCACCTCATCCATCCCTGTGTGTGTTTCAATGAGTGAGTGGGTGTGTGTGTGTGTCTGGCTGTATGATTTGTGAGTGTGGACGTTGCCGCTTCCAGTGAAGTGCCTCCGATGACGTTCATCACGACTGAAAAACCAACACAAGCACACTCACAGACACACACACACACGCGCGCGCATACGCACACACACACACACACAATTAAGCTGAAATGTTGCAACAGAAGCAGAATCCCAATTGAATAGGACCATCTGGTCTATGACAAACTGAGCTCAAACATACACACACACACACACACACACACACACACACACACACACACACACACACACACACACACACACACACACACACACACACACACACACACACACACACACACACACACACACACACACACACACAAGAAGTCATTCTTACCCATGCCTCTAGGGACTTAAAGCAATGTTCCTCAGTGCCTAGACACCTGATAATCATTCACACACACACGCACACGCACACACACTTTGGAGTGACATTCCTCAATTCCGTTTCCGTCTGGGATTCTAAGAGTACAGAGGATTAACTGCTGTTAATGTTGACCATAAGTGAAATAAATCCCTCAAGTTCCACAAATGGGTGTGTGTGTGAGTTATTTGCCTAATAAATAGATGTATTTATACCCCTCGTCCCTATCTGGAAACAGCAGACATCTGGAAAAAGCAACACAGCCGAACACCTTCAGAGAGGGGAGTTAATGTAGTCACACACACGTTCAGCATACACGGGAACACACACACACACAGGCACACAGGCACACACACACACACACACACACAGGCACACACACACACAGGCACACAGACACACAGGCACACAGACACACAGGCACACCACAGGCACACAGGCGCACACACACACACACACACACACACACACACACACACACACACAGGCACACACACACACACACACACACACACACACACACACACACACACACACACACACACACACACACACACAGGCACACAGACACACACAGACACACACACACACCATCAATCATCCAGCAACCTGTGGCTTTTGGTGACACGGACAAAACTATGCTGCCTCAATACCTCCCCTTCCACCACTAAGGTGTCTCCTCGCTCGCTCCCTTCCTCCACTAAGGTGTATCCTCTCTCTCGCTTCCATCTTCCACTGAGGTCTCTCCTCTCTCTTCCCTCCACTAAGGTGTCTCCTCTCTCACTCTTTCCCTCCACTAAGGCGTCTCCTCTCTCTACCTTCCTTCCTTCCTTCCTCCTCCACTTAGGTGTCTCCTCTCTCCCTCTTTTCTCCGCTAAGGTGCCTCCTCTCTACCTTCCTTCCTCCACTAAGGCGTCTCCTCTAGCTCCCTTCCTTCCTCCTCCACTAAAGGTGCCTCCTCAGTCCACTCGACTCAGCGGTTCCAGCGAGGACAGAGAACGCTCCCACACTCAGCAGAATATTTATGCGGCGCCGGGGAAGTGCTCAGGCCCGGTCGTTAAGGAGAGTTGCGTTTTGCGGCGGCGCGATCGCGGTCTGCCCAGTGAAACGGTCGGACATGCTGTATTTTACACAGACAAAAGCAGCAGACAATGGGGGTAAATGGCTGTGAATTATCCACTCCCAGAGACCGGAATGAACGGGGCCGCCTGTTGCATAAATTGAGCCTCTTAATGTGGCCCCCGTCTGCACGGCTGGTCCCTCCCCGCGCGCGCTCGCTCGCTCTAAAAGATGAATTATATATTTCATTAAACTCTACTCAGCTAAATGAACTCTGAATTAAACCCGTAATGCGAGTGCTCACTCGTAGACGCTGGCCTTTCCTCGGAATTGTTTTGTTGCGCGGAGAGACGACGAATCGAGACTCGGGCAACATGTGATATTAAATCACGTCCGTGAATCAATTAGGTAATTGGGAATATCCACCTGCGGGATCAGAGGAACGGGGGAGGGATCAGATGTGGATATTAAAAGACCTGGATATTAAAAGACCACTTCCGACATGGAAGGCTGTTCACATGCGCACGGCATAAAATGTATATATACATTTGCGCCACTCTGGCTTATTATTACAGCGAGTGTCTCATCAAGCCATGTAAACACGTCAACGGCGTGTGTATACAACGGACACAACTAGAACATGACGGCGAAGATAATGTGAAGAGAAAAAAAACGTATAATGCAGAGTTCTGGGTTCCAAGATTTTGTAAGAAGAGTTATGGGCCGAGCGGAGAAACGATTGTGACAGCGTTTAACATGGACAACATGTATGCCTCCCTCTGTGAACCCGAGCACTAACTTGCATGTTTGTATGTCTTGGCACTATTCATAATTAAGTACTCAGCATTGCTCAGCATATTGTATGTTCTTAGATGTCGGTAATGCACTCAGAATGGCACGACTGCTCTCATCGCAGCTATTATGCAGGCAACCTAGCAATTATGAAACTCGTTCTATTAGCCTCACAACTATGAATGCTTGAAACCCGCTCTATTCTTGTCCTTATGTACCATCGTGATATATTGCTGTCTCTCTTTCAACAAATGTACTCTTTGTAAGTCGCTTTGGTTAAAAGCGTCTGTCAAATGTAATGTAATGTAATGTAAATGTAAATGTATGCACACATGTTACACATGTTACTTTCTCGGAGCACCCCCTCTAGGCGGAAGGGGGTGTGTGTGTGTGCATGAATATTTGAAAGGGAGAGACAGATAGAGAGATTTAGATGGAGACTCAAGAGGTGGTGGTGGTTCATGGTGGTGTAGAGAGAGAGAGAGGGAGGCGGAGACTGACGAGGTGGAGTTCAGGGTGGTGTAGAGAGAGAGAGAGAGAGAGAGAGAGAGAGAGAGAGAGAGAGAGAGAGAGAGAGAGAGAGAGAGAGAGAGAGGTAGCGGAGACTCACGAGGTGGAGTTCATGGTGGTGTAGAGAGAGAGAGAGAGAGAGAGAGAGGGGAGACTCACAAGGTGGAGTTCATGGTGGTGTAGAGAGAGAGAGAGAGAAAGCGAGAGGGAGGCGGAGACTCAAGAGGTGGAGTTCATGGTGGTGTAGAGAGAGAGAGGGAGAGAGAGGGAGGCGGAGACTCACGAGGTGAAGTTCATGGTGGTGTAGAGAGAGAGAGAGAGAGAGAGAGAGAGAGAGAGAGGGAGAGAGAGAGGGAGGCGGAGACTCACGAGGTGGAGTTCATGGTGGTGTAGAGAGAGAGAGGGAGAGAGAGGGAGGCGGAGACTCACGAGGTGGAGTTCATGGTGGTGTAGAGAGAGAGAGAGAGAGAGAGAGAGAGAGAGAGAGAGAGAGAGAGAGAGAGAGAGGGAGAGAGAGGGAGGCGGAGACTCACGAGGTGGAGTTCATGGTGGTGTAGAGAGAGAGAGGGAGAGAGAGGGAGGCGGAGACTCACGAGGTGGAGTTCATGGTGGTGTAGAGAGAGAGAGAGAGAGAGAGAGAGGGAGAGAGAGGGAGGCGGAGACTCACGAGGTGGAGTTCATGGTGGTGTAGAGAGAGAGAGGGAGAGAGAGGGAGGCGGAGACTCACGAGGTGGAGTTCATGGTGGTGTAGAGAGAGAGAGAGAGAGAGAGAGAGAGGGAGGCGGAGACTCACGAGGTGGAGTTCATGGTGGTGTAGAGAGAGAGAGAGAGAGAGAGGGAGGCGGAGACTCACGAGGTGGAGTTCATGGTGGTGTATCCGGAGGGACACTCGGGTAAACAGGCTCCCTGGTGGATGACGTACTCGTGGCAGGCGGCGTCCCGGGGGGCGTTGCTTAGCCGC
>PIJE02000756.1:90385-97885 GCA_002895965.2 Coryphaenoides rupestris
AAAGGAGAGATAAATTGTCCTTTTGGCTCACCAGTTTCATTTTCATGGAATATGTTTTCGGAGTCCTAATACCAAACAAAAACATTAGAGACAAAACATGTGTGGCCATGTCGTATCTCTCGCTGCAAACAGACGAAGTACTTATATATTCAAAACATTTATAAAATGGTGTTATATCCATCATATTCAACACAATTTTCCCCACAAAAAATGTCAGGTCCTGAGAGTAGATGGTCACTCGGCCATGATTGGTTTCGAATAAATATGTAACAGTTCAGCCAAAAAAAATAAAAGTCGTAGCTGTGTGTGTGTGTGTGTGTGTGTGTGTGTGTGTGTGTGTGTGCTGTTTGTGTGTGTGTGTGTGTGTGGTGTGTGTGTGGTGTGTTTGTGTGTTGTGTGTTGTATGCCTTCATGTGCGATGGATGTCTCCAGTACTATGTCTCCTCCCTTCTTCCTTTGGTCATTGAGAGGAGGAAGGAAGGAGAGGAAGGAAGTGAGTGTACAGAAGAGGGAGAGAGAGAAGTGCATGAATGAGCGGATACAAGAGAGGGTGTGTGTGTGTGTGTGTGTGTGTGTGTGGTGTGTGTGTGTGTGTGTGGTGTGTGTGTGTGTTTTGCTCTGATGGGCTAGCCCGCGAGCAGCTGCATGCTGCTCAAGCTGAGAGTGCGTGAGCAGACTAGGGGAGTCCTGCTGCTGCTGTGTGCTGCTGGCTTGCTGCTGCTGCTGCTGCTGCTGCTAGGCGTGGCTTGCTCAGCCGCTGACGCTTGGCACGCATACTGCTGACTCTCTAGGTCTGCTAGCAGAGGCTATTGGGGACACGCACACACACACACACGGACATTGTGTTGTGTGGTGTGTGTTGTGTGTTGTGTGGTGTGGTGTGGTGTTGTGTTCGTGTGGTGTGTGGGTTGCGTGCGTGTGTCTATTGTGGGTAGGGTGGGGGGGGGGGGTGATTAAACATGACATAAAGCACCTTCATAATTAGCTGGAATAATAATAATACAGCACAACCTAAGCCAGCGTATGCCGTCACACCGTGTGTTTTGCGTGTGAAAAGGCATTTCTGTATTGTTTTTTGTTTTTTTAACCAGCCTGCAAACCAGATATTGACGGCACATTTTTTTGATATGATTCTCCCATTGAAGCAATTAAGGATCACTGCTACCCCACCACACCACCACCACAGACCACACAGGGCAACCAAGCGAAGCAGCCAGCAGCTAGCGCACGAGAGCTCCCAGACTCGCTGCTGGCACGCTGGCTGGCTGGCCTGGCTGGCTTCTTGTCTGCGTCTGCCCCTGTCTGCCCCAGCGAGGCCAGGGTTAACGCCGGGCAAGCTCTCCTCACGCAAAATGACGAGGCCATTGAGTGGCTGCCTCCCCAGCCAGCGTCACATTGGCTGAGGCTGAGAGGCGGATCTGCGGCGAGCAGCGGTGCTCCGAGCAATGACTTGAATCCCACTGTGGATCCGGAAGTCTGTGGTGTCTACACTCGACTTACTAAGTCCGCTGCTGGCTCTGCTAGCCTGGCTGCTGCTGCGTCTGCTCTTTTTGGTTTTTTGTTGTTGCTGTCTGTGTGTGACGCGCATGGTCACCAGCATGGACGCCACGCAACCGCCGCAGACAGGGGGAGGGGTAGGGGGAAGGAGGAGGCGGGGCCAAGAGGAGGGGGGGGAGGGTAGGAGAGCTATATGTTTTGGCTGTGTGGTGTGTGTGTGTGTGTGTGTATGTTAGTTAGCGTGTGAGAAGAGCAGAGAATTACTAGCAATAGAAGCGTTGTGTGTGTGTGTGTGTGTGTGTTGGCTCATAGTTGTTTTAAAGAATTGCCGTTTTGTTTTTCGTTTAACAACTCACTTCACACTCCCCTCTTTTTCTTTATTCTCTTCTTTTTTTTCTTTCTTGTTTTTCCCTTTTCCTTTTCTTTTTCTACTTTTTTCTTTTTCCTATCTCTCTCTCTCTCTCTCTCTCTTTCTCATCTCTTTTCTCTCTCTAACCATAACTCATGATTTTCAAATTCAAGCAGTTAAGTGGCTGTTTCATAGTCGGCTCAAAGGGCAGCCACTTTAAAGTAAAATGTGTGTAAATAATGTAAAATTACTTGGCATAATATTTCCTTTCATAAAAGATTTTCATCTTTTGCATATTACCTTTGTGCATTGTAACCTGGAAGGAGGACCTGTGTAAATTGAGTGAATTTGGGTACAATCTTGGGCACATGGACTCATTTTCCTGTCATCATTGCCCCAATGTTGATCTGACTAGATCTTCCAACAGTCCACTGGGTAGGCTGGGTCGACTGAATCTAGTAATCATACAATCTCGTGGACATTCCCACTTGTGATGTCGCAGACTATGGCAGTCACATGGCAATTGTGAAATGGCTTGCACGCTACACCTGGTGTCATAATATGTCCCTTTAAGATTGAGTTCCCACAGAGCTTGTTTTTTAAATGTATCAGCAAAATTATTAACAGTGGTTGAATACATTTTTTTTCTCTGGTCAATTTTTTAACCATCTCTCTCCTGTCTCCCCCTTGTCCTCCCTCCCTCCTCCAGTGTGCTGACGTCTGTTAAGCACAGCGCCTGCACCCGCGCAGGGCATGTTGCACGACCAGTGGCCTGGGTGGCTGCTCTCGAGCCGGCGACGCCAGCAGCTGCGTGAGGGACAGCTGCAGCCACGGGGACCAGCCTGCTGGAGACCCTGCCCCCCGGGGTTCTACCGTCTTCAAAGGGCTGGCGCTGCATCAGCCTCGACGTCTGCAGATGAATCGTGGGCCTGTTAGCCCGCATATGCAAACACAGCACACACACCGCACAAACGTCCGTACACAACTTGCTGACATAAGTAATCTTAAAGAGCGAATGCCGATAAACGTAACACCTTCTTGAACATAAGTCCATCTTCTAATGCAGACGAAATGCACGATAAAACGTAACAGACATTCTTGACATAAGTCACATTCTAAAGCAGACGAACTGCCGTAAACGTTAAAGCTCTTGACATAAGTCATCTCTAAAGCAGACGAATGTACGGTAAACGTTAGACTCTGTGACTTATATAGTCAATCCTCTAAAGCAAAGCAAGCGTAAACGTAACAGAACTGGACAAATAGTCAATCCTCTAAGCAGACGAATGCACGTAAACGTTAGAACTCGTTGACATAAAGCCATCTTCTAAAGGCAGAAGCAGGTAATTGTACGTTTAAACGAACAGATTTGCTGACTACAATGTCATCCTCTTTTCCAAAGCGACGAATGTACGTAAACGTAACTTGCACACTGCCCTCTGACATAAGTCATCTTCTAAAGCAGAACGTATGAACCTACGACTTGCATACGTATCAGGCAGTAAGTAATTACAGTAAAGTACGCACTGCACTTGATATCTATCTCTATAATCATAGACTCCAGGTTCTGAATGTATCTTGTACTATATCTTGCGAACTACAAGTATCAAGCAGTACGTAACGTACGCCACCTCTGACTACTCGTCTTTAAAGAGTTAATGAGGTAAGAATCAGTAATGGCATAAACAACATAACAATATCGAATGCCTAAACTTTGTACGGCAACACACGAACATGCTCTTCTAATTTTCATGCTAACACTCTCCACAAATATCCCCATACAGTATCTTGCACTCAATATCTAGCATCAAACTTTAGCACGCACTTTGTGTCCATGTAGAGAGAGAATGAGGGAGGGGAGGGCGAGAGAGATTAGGGTGCCATGAATCTCCATGTGTCCGATATGCTCCAGGACCTCCACAAACCAGTGTAGAGCAGGCCAATCTTCACGTGTTCAACGTTCTGCTTTAGAAGACGACTTATGTCAGAGTGTGGCGTTACGTTTACGTACGTTCGTCTGCTTTATGAGATGACTTATGTCAGAAGATGACTTATGTCAACGAGTCTAACGTTTACGTACATTCGTCTGCTTTAGAGGATGACTTATGTCAACGAGTCTAACGTTTACGTACATTCGTCTGCTTTAGAAGTTGACTTATGTCAAGAAGTCTGTTACGTTTACGTGCATTCGTCTGCTTTAGAAGATGACTTATGTCAAGAAGTCTGTTACGTTTACGTACATTCGTCTGCTTTATGAGATGACTTATGTCAGCAAGTCTGTTACGTTTACGTACATTCAACTGCTTTAGAAGATGACTTATGTCAACGAGTCTAACGTTTACGTACATTCGTCTGCTTTAGAGGATGACTTATGTCAACGAGTCTAACGTTTACGTACATTCGTCTGCTTTAGAAGTTGACTTATGTCAAGAAGTCTGTTACGTTTACGTACATTCGTCTGCTTTAGAGGATGACTTATGTCAACGAGTCTAACGTTTACGTACATTCGTCTGCTTTAGAAGTTGACTTATGTCAAGAAGTCTGTTACGTTTACGGGCATTCGTCTGCTTTAGAAGATGACTTATGTCAACGAGTCTGTTACATTTACGTACATTCGTCTGCTTTAGAAGTTGACTTATGTCAAGAAGTCTGTTACATTTACGTACATTCGTCTGCTTTAGAGGATGACTTATGTCAACGAGTCTAACGTTTACGTACATTCGTCTGCTTTAGAAGATGACTTATGTCAAGAAGTCTGTTACGTTTATGTGCATTCGTCTGCTTTAGAAGATGACTTATGTCAGCAGGTTGTGGACGTACGTTTGTCTGCGTGTTTGTGTGTATGCGTGTGTGTGTGTTGACATAATGCGCTAACAGGCCCACGGACCTGACAGACGGCGAGGCTGATGCAGCGCCAGCCCTTGAAGACGTAGAACCCCGGGGGGCAGGTCTCCAGGCAGGTGTCCCCGTGCTGCAGCTTCCGGCACGCCACGCAGCTGCTGGCGTTGCCCGGCTCGGAGCAGCCACCCAGGCACTGGTCGTGGCAGCACTGGCCCTGCGCGGTGCAGGCGCTGTGCTTACAGCTGTCCAGGCACACTGGAGGGAGGGAGGGAGGGAGGGAGGGAGGGAGGGAAGTGGGGAGAGAGAGAGATGGTTAAAAAATGTCACAGAAAATAAATGTATTCAACCACTTTAATAATTTGCGATACATTTAAATCAAGCTCTGTGGAACTCAATCTTAAAGGGGACATATCATGACACCAGGTGTGAGCGTGCAAGCCATTTCACAATTGCCATGTGACTACCGTCTGGCGACATCACAAGTGGGAATGTCCACCGAGATGTATGATTACTAGATCAGTCGACCAGCCTACCCAGTGGACTGTGGAACTGATCTAGTCAGCATCCAATTGGGGCAAATGATGACAGGAAATGAGTCCTGTGCCCAAGATTTTACCCAAATTCACTCAAATTACAGCTTCCTCCATCAGGATAAATGCACAAAGGTAATTATGCAAAAGATGAAATTCTTTTATGAAAATGGAAATACTTCTACTACAAGCAAAGTCTAGATTTTTTTACATATTTACACACATTTTACTATTAAAGTGTGCCCTTTGTGCACAAGAACAGCCACTTAACTGCTTGAATGAAAATCATGAGTTAGTGGTAGGAGAAAGAGAAAGAGAGAGAGAGAGAGAGAGAGAGAGAGAGAGAGAGAGAAAAGAAAAAAGTAAGAAAAAGAAAAGGAAAAAGGAAAAACAAGAAAGAAAAAAAAGAGAGAAATAAAGAAAAAGGAGGAGGTTGAAAGTGAGTTTAAAACGAAAACAAAACGGCAATTCTTTAAAAAAAACTATGAGCCAAACACACACACAACACACACACAAGCTTCTTTGCTAGTATTCTCTGCTCCTTCTCACACGCTAACATACACACACACACACACACACACATACCAAAAACGTATAGCTCTCCTACCCTCCCCCCCCTCCTCTGTGGCCCCGCCTCCTCCTCCCCCTCCCCCTCCCCCCTGTCTGCGGCGTGCGTGCGTCCATGCTGGGTGACCATGCCGTCACACACAGCAGCAACAACAAAAAACCAAAAAGGCAGCAGCAGCAGCAGCCAGCAGCAGCAGCAGCAGCGGTAGTAAGTCGAGTGAGTAGACACACAGACTCCGGATCCACAGTGGGATTCAAGTCCATGCCGGAGCACCGCTGCCGCCGCAGATCCGCCCTCAGCCTCAGCCAATGTGTACGCTGGCTGGGGGGAGGCAGCCACTCAATGGCCTCGTCCATGTTGGGGAGGAGAGCTGCCCGGGGTTAACCCTGGCCTCGCTGGGGCAGACAGGGGGCAGACGCAGACAAGAAGCCAGCCAGCCAGCCAGCCAGCGAGCCAGCAGCGAGTCTGGGAGCTCTCGCTGCTGCTGCTGCTGCTGCTGTTGCTGTTGCTTGGTGCCTCTGGTGGTGGTGGTGGTGGTGGTGGTGGTGGGGAGCAGGTGATCCTAATTGCTCAATGGAGAATCATATAAAAAAAATGTGCCTCAAATCTGGTTGCAGCTTTGGTTAAAAAAAACAAAAAAACAAACAGAAATGCCTTTCACACGCAAAACACACGTGTGATCGCATACGCTGGCTTAGGTTGCTGCTGTATTATTATTTATTCAGCTAATATGAAGGTGCTTTATGTTCATGTTAATCACCCCCCCCCCCCCCCACCCACAATAGACACACGCACGCAACCACACACACACAACCACACACACACACACACACACACACACACACACACACCACACCACACACACACAATGTCCGTGTGTGTGTTGTGTGTGGTGTCCCCAATAGCCTCTGCAGCAGACCTAGAGTAGTCAGCAGTATGCGTGCCAAGCGTAGCACTGGCGAGCAAGCCACAGCTAGCAGCAGCAGCAGAAACGCAGCAGCAAGCCAGCAGCAGCCAGCAGCAGCAGGACTCCCCATTCTGCCGACGACACTCATCAAGTTGGAGCCAATGCTAGCTGCCGCGGGCTAGCCCATCAGGACAAAACACACACACACACCACACACAACACACACACACACACACACACACACCACACACACACCCTCCTTGATATCCGCTGCATTCATGCATCTCTTCTCTCCCTCTCTGTACACTCACTTCCTCTCCTCTCCTCCTCCTCCTCCTCTCATGACCAAGAGGAGAAGGAGGAGGACATAGTATCCTGGAGACATCCATCGCACATGAAGGCTAAACACACACACACACACACACACACACACACACACACACACACACACACACACACACACACACAACAGCACACACACACACACACACACACACACACACACACACACACACTAGGGCTGAACTGTAAACTGAACTGAAATATTATCGAAATACCAATATGGCCGAGTGTACTATCTACATTGCAGGAGCTGACATTTTTTGTGGGGGTAAATTGTGTGAATATGAATGTATAACACCATTATAAATGTTGAATATATAAAGTACTGTCGTGTTGCAGCGGAGAGATACATTGGCCAACACATGTTTTGTCTCTAGATGTTTTGTTTGGTATGGACCCCAAAACATATTTCCAGTGAAAATGAAAACTGTGAGCCAAAAGGACAATTCCCACTAATAGTGAATCA
>PIJE02000756.1:102885-105470 GCA_002895965.2 Coryphaenoides rupestris
GGTTGTCTTGCAAACGCTGGAACATTTACTTCTTATATTCCTCTGCCTTTTTATTGGATCTTTTATTCTATTTTTATGTACCGATTTATTCTGTTTTATTTACGCGTGTTGTTTTTATGTGTCTTGTTGTTTTTAATGCCATAACGTAAAGCACTTTGAGCTGCATTTTATGTATGAATGGTGCTATACAAATAAAGTATTACGTTGTTTGCGAGTGGGCGATGCCACCGCTCCCACTTCGACGTAAACCGAACCAGTGACGACATTTCCGACGACAACAGAGTCGTATCTCGTGGACGCGGTTCTCCCAAAGAGACAAGCCTGTTTTCCAAGTGCGTACGTGATGTAAGAAATGGCATCTCTAATCCTCGTCGTCCGTTTGGACAGAGGGAGGTTCTACTACTGACGTCTGTACAGAAGGGCACACGTTGGAGGGAAAACAAACACAAGCTCACACACAACACACACACACCCTGAATTAGATCAACATCAAACTTAATGAGAACCCATGGCATACTTCCCCATCAGCCATTGATTCCCTGCGTGTGTGTGTGTGTGTGTGTGTGTTGAGCTGTGTGTGTTTGTGTGTGTCCGACGTGTGTGTGTGTGGTGTGTGTACAGGCCGGTGCTGACACACACGCGACAGACACATCCCGTTGCCATGGAAACGGCTCCAGACATAGACTAGAGTTGGTGCTGTTAGCAGCCTGCTTTAACGGGCTATTTTCCCTTTTTTCTACTGAGACCAAAAAAAAAAAAAGTTGTTTCCTGTACACACCACACCACACACACACACACACACACACACACACGCACACACACACACACACACACACACACACGCATACACACACACATAATCCTGACAGCCTCAGATCTCCCCTGCTTTATTTTCCTGACCCTCTGCAGCCCAGATGTCCCCTTGCACCTCATAACCCTCCCACCCACCACCCCCCCCATCCTCCCCCCCCCCCCCCCCCCCACACACACACTCTCACACACACACAACTCACACACACACACACACACACACACACACACACACACACACACACACACACACACACGCACACACACACACACACACACACACACACACACACACACACACACACACACACACACACACACACACACACGCACACACAAATACACACACAAGCCGGGTCTCTCCTGCTCAGACCCATAGCTCAGTCCTCCCTTCCTCACCCTTTCAAGACCCCCGCACACACGCATGCACGCACACACACATGCGCACGCACACACACACCGAGTATCTCCAGCTCCAACCCTCCAGCCAAACACACACACACACACTCACACACACTCTCTCTCTCTCTCTCTAGCCTCTTCTCCATCTCCAACCCCTCCAGCCCTACACACACACACACACACACACATAGCATCATAACACACTCACACACATATAGACACAATTGCAGTCAACAACAACAATAACATCAACTATTAAAGACAGGCAGATGCTGCAGGCAGCAGCCACACACACCGCACACACACTCGCGCCGCACACACACACACACACAACCACACACACACACACACACACACACATACATATACAGACACACACGGAGGCAGGCGGGCTCTGCTGAGTGGACAGTTTGATGACAGTGCTGGGGTGATGGAGAGAGGTAGGCAGAGAGAGCATCCATCTCGTGAACAAGGCGCCCGCATCCCCAGCATCGCCATCATCTTCTTGTTCCTTCACAGTGGCACACGGCCCCCTCAGCACCCTCAAAATATAGGTTTTAAACCGCACTCAAGCGCCCACTCAAACCCTGAAATGTGCGCCTCACACCAGACATTTCACTAACCGCGTCTTACCTCGATACCGTGGGCCTGTTGCTAACCCGACATCGGTGATCAAGGAAGGTCTCCTTTACAGAGTGCGACCAACAACCATCGCATCCCCCTTATATGTAAAGCTTACTCTGGAACCCAACAAACCAAACGAGGAACCGACCCGACCCAGAGAGAGAGAGAGAGAGTCCGACACAGGAGCTCCCTCTTATAGTCGCAGGCAGCGCGTGAATTTGCCAGAATTGCGGTGAGACACAAAGAATTTGGTGTCACTCATGCGTCACACCGGCGTCGCGCGTGCAGGATTCGAGAACGGCCATTTGCTTTGGATTTCCGACATGCACCCGTCAATACAACCACGACGACTATAAAACGGCGGTGATGGCCGTGACGCACGCATGGCACTGTTCGACGCACACACACTTCACGAACGCCGCATCGCTGGAGACCGTAAAGCCTGCATAAAGAGCTGAACACAAATTACATGAAACACATTTAACTCTCATCCGCACCACACACACACACACACACACACACACACACACACACACACACAGCCTATATGATCGCGGTCAGGTGATCTGGCCTCTCTAACTGGGCGCTCGCAACGTTTTATAGATCACCGTTGTCCTCAGATAAACGGCCCGGTTATGACTAAGGTGTTTTTAAGCCCTCCCTTTCTGCCTCAATGGTCTATTATCTCCTCATATTAGCCGAGAGAGAGCGATAGAGACACAGAGATGGAGAGTGAGAGAGAGAGCGAG
>PIJE02000756.1:106214-123714 GCA_002895965.2 Coryphaenoides rupestris
CGGATCCAGGTCTCTGTAAACATGAGTGTGCGTGCGTGCGTGCATGTGTGTGTGTGTGTGGGAAAAGGAGAAAGACTTGTTTAGGGGGATGTTGAGGTGCGGGGGTATGTGTGTTACTCCCTCAGACCCTGTGACAGGTCTGTTTCTTCTCGGCGTGATGGAAGGTTTCCCTCCTTCCCCTCCCACCCCCGCTACTCCTCCCACCCTCCTTCTACTGGGCTGGGGTGTGTCGTGTGACGGATTGGGCCGACGGTGGCGGAGGCGGCGGCGGCGGTGGGATTCTTGTCGGCCCGTTAAACTCGACATGGGAAAAAATTTACCTCCCGTTTACGGAGGAGTGGCCCGGCGACGCGACACAATGGGTCAACGTGGGGGGGACAATGAGAGGAAGGGGGTCTTTAAAGTCCCTCCCCGTCGCATTCCAGACACCTGCTGCCCTCGACCCCGCGGCCCCCCGGAGCCCGATAAGTTCGCACCGTGTCACCATCACAGGCAATCGTCCCGACGGCCGAGTTGTCGGTTGTGAAAAGCGCAGAAGGTAACCGCCGTCCGAGGCGATGTTTGACCGCATTTATTTTGGTGTCGACACACATACGACCAGTATTGATTGGTGATTATTGATCAGTGGTGGTTACATCGGGCAGTGCAGGCCACTGTACACGTACTGTACGTATCTCTGAACACACATACCCCCGCACCTCAACATCCCCCTAAACAAGTCTTTCTCCTTTTCCCACACACACACACACATGCACGCACGCGCACGCACACGTACACACACACACACGCACAGGCACACACACACGCACACGCACACACACACACACAAGGAACATTACATGTTTCAGAGGCAGGTGCTTGTTTTGCAGATTGTTGTTCTGGGTCAAAAAAACAATTCAATTCCCTGAAACGACACAGACCTCAGGCTTCTCCTTGAGAAGACACTACAGTCCACTCACAATGCTAACGTATGTAGGAGAATCACTGATGCTATGGTGAACTTTAAAGTAAGTGTAGAGCATCGGGGCAAGTCGTTTTACTAAACAGGATTACTAGCTCAAGAATCTACTTCAATAATTCATATCAATAACACTTAAAAATCCCCTAAACTCTCCACAGCCTGAACGTGACAACGCTCAGAGCTGTCTTTCCATCAGTCGAAGTGAACCAGCCAATGAAAACAGCCCTGAGAAGGAAAAAAAAAACCCGCCAGGGGTCTCCCAGGGCACCGTGCAAGGGCCGTAGAGCGGGGAGTATTAGTCATTAAAGCAAAACAGTGTGAACTCATGTGAGTCCATTGTCGCTTCACTAAGCCACATCTAAGTAAATAAAACACACACACACACACACACACACACATCTGGCAGAGCTGGGAAGCAAGGCAGCGATCAAGTTTTGCTTCGATTTGCTTCTCTTTCCCCATCATCCATCTCTCTGACCTCCTACGCTGCTGTCCCTCACTGA
Source organism: Coryphaenoides rupestris (assembly GCA_002895965.2). Lineage (NCBI taxonomy): Eukaryota > Metazoa > Chordata > Actinopteri > Gadiformes > Macrouridae > Coryphaenoides > Coryphaenoides rupestris. The sequence continues at coordinate 107,679 of PIJE02000756.1, forward strand.
ATGCATGCAGCGGTGGGGGGGGGGGTAACTGGGAGTTCACCAGAGTTAGGGAGAATCGTGAGTCACAATACAGATTTTTCTGGAAGTGAGATAAGCGGTAAGAGGGCCCGTCGCTAACTATAATGAGCCGAAATATGTCTGTAGAGAGCTACTTTTGAATTAATATGCCGATGAGCACATGTGCTCAACATGAGCAAAAAGACCTTGGATTACAGTATGGGGTAGGGAACTTGAGTTGACGCAATGGAGTATCCAGTGATCCAGTATCTAGTGATGAAACTACACCTTTTAATTGCTTATTTTATGCACCGATTTCACAAAAGCACATTACTTCTTTGTAAAAACTACGCCAATAAAGCTCATTCTGATTCTATGCAATGAACAATTAAAACACAGAGCCACTGCAAACTGCAAACTAACATTTAAGTTAGTTTGCATGATTTTGGGGTAACCTAAAGCGTGAAGAATCTGCAGTCTTTTTTTTTTGTATTTCAATGTCTCTCTGGGAAACAGAACCGTGGGTTCTCCTTCTGGGAGGAGGGCAGGAGGCACGACTCATGCTCCCAGAAGAACTCCTTTGCTCCTGCACTGCTCTGTCTACAGCCCCAGAGAGGAGGAGGAGGAAGAGGAGGAAGAGGAGGAGGAGGAGGAACTCCCGAGCAGGCAGGCAGGCAGGCAGGCAGGCTGCGGATGAGGCCCGGCGCACGTTCGTTCTCCTCCTCAGCTCATCCCAGAGGCGCCACACACACACACACACACACACACACACACACACACGCACACACACACACACACGCACGCACACCAACACACACACACACACACAGCGCTGCACCAAAATGCCTCACTCGACTCATTTGAAAGCATTTCACTGGTTAAAAAAAAAAAGAGAGTAAAGACCACATAGAGACACTGTTCAGATACACACAGTAGACAAGCCAGGGGGGATGGAGTGAAGAAAAAAAAAAAGCCCTCCTAGAAATGAAGGAAAGTACGAACGAGGGTTATTAAAAGGGACCGGCCGGGACCGTCTCGCGGTTTAGGGTGGTTCCCCAGACGAATGGGTTCTGGGTTCAGACCCGAATGTCCGCGGCCTTTCATCTTCGAGCAAGGGATGCCTGTCATTAATAATGCACGTCGCTGCGGAATACGTCATGTCGGATCGAAATTTCGGCCCTAATTTCTGTCAACCCCGCCCCCCCGCCCAAAATTGAATAAAAAGCACAAAAACAACAAAGGGAGTCAAGTAAGAGCACTGTGATTGGACGACGTCTCAGCCTATCCAGTGAGCAGGGCTGTCGTGCGTCTGAGATGACTGACGTATACGGGCTGACTGGTTAGAGGGGGAGGAGGGAGGGGGGGGATCGGGGGGGGGGCCTGTTTGTCCGCCCCTCAAACACGTCCCCCGTTATCATGCTAATATGGAACGTGGCACTCTAAAAGGCTCGCCTAATTACAATGTTGGGTCGAGAAAGGCTAAAGATTTGCCTGTCTGCCACTGCCGCACGGTGGCTTCCAACACACACACATGCACACACACACACACATATGCCCCTTATCAGTATGCGTTTCCTCAAACCCCATCCCTTTGTCTCTCTCTCTCTCTCCATTCAGTCCACCCCGAGAACAACCCCATCCAAGACATGTTATTCCCTCCATGACAGAAATCAGTTATCCGCTGTTATCGCACCAGTTGACTGACTAACAGTCAAGCTCTCTCTCTCTCTCTCTCTCTCTCTCTCTCTCTCTCTCTCTCTCTCTCTCTCTCTCTCTCTCTCTCTCTCTCTCTCCTCTCTCTCTCTCTCTCTCTCTCTCTCTCTCTCTCTCTCTCTCTCTCTCTCTCTCTCTCTCTCTCAGAGCTTTGTTGTTCAACAAGGAGGACACTTGGAAGTGAACTAATTGGTTTGGCAGCGAGGCGCCAAACAGAAGAAAAAAAAAAAGTCTCTCCTCGTGCTTCACAAACACGTTGAGCGGCTTACGAATTCAAAACATCCCGTTTTTATTTTTCCTGTCGTTTTCCTGAAGATTTCTGACTGTCGGCCCATCGGTGAAGCGCCTGACACCCGAGTCTCCCCTGTGTCTCCCAGCGGGGGGTCATAACATGTTGCCGCGCTACTGTGTGCTCTGGCAATGCCTTTAGACAAACAAACAAAAGCCCCACAAAAGGGTCAAAGTTCACCGCACTACACAGGGCGGAGGAAGGGCTTCGCTACAAACTAGTCCCCACAGGGTCTGTGGGAGCGCCGCCTACCGTGGTCTCCACTAGTACAGGACTACCGTGGTCTCCACTAGTACAGGACTACCGTGGTCTCCACTAGTACAGGACTACCGTGGTCTCCACTAGTACAGGACTACCGTGGTCTCCACTAGTACAGGACTACCGTGGTCTCCACTAGTACAGGACTACCGTGGTCTCCACTAGTACAGGACTACCGTGGTCTCCACTAGTACAGGACTACCGTGGTCTCCACTAGTACAGGACTACCGTGGTCTCCACTAGTACAGGACTACCGTGGTCTCCACTAGTACAGGACTACCGTGGTCTCCACTAGTACAGGACTACCGTGGTCTCCACTAGTACAGGACTACCGTGGTCTCCACTAGTACAGGACTACCGTGGTCTCCACTAGTACAGGACTACCGTGGTCTCCACTAGTACATGAATACCGTGGTCTCCACTAGTACATGACTACCGTGGTCTCCACTAGTACAGGACTACCGTGTTCTCCACTAGTACATGAATACCGTGGTCTCCACTAGTACACGACTACGTGGTCGACACTAGTACATGAATACCGTGGTCTCCACTAGTACACGACTACCGTGGTCTCCACTAGTACACGACTACCGTGGTCTCCACTAGTACATGAATACCGTGGTCTCCACTAGTACAGGACTACGTGGTCTCCACTAGTAGACTACCGTGTCTCCACTACTACCGTGGTCTCCACTAGTACAGGACTACCGTGTTGTCCACTAGTACATGAATACCGTGGTCTCCACTAGTACACGACTACGTGGTCCTACACTAGACGTTGATGAACCGTGGTCGATCACTATACACGACTAACGTTGTCGACACCTAGTACAGACTATGTGTTTCTTGCTAGTACTGACATGACCAGGTCCTGTACCACATGAACCCCTACAGTCCAAAATAAATATGTTGGAGACAAAGGATAGGGGGGGGGGGAATGCTTTAATACAGTATCAGAAATGCTTTAATACAGTAACAGTATCAAAAACGTCTCCGACACATTACGCGCGCACATCTAGAGACACTTGTATTTGAGCCTTGGGGGCCCCCGAACCAAAGGCTAGGAAGGTCGAAGGCAGGGAGCACACGGCAACACACACACACACACACACTTTCAAAAACAACACATAATAAGCCTGCATTTTGGAGGGAAATTAGAGTGCTTGGGGGGCGGAGCTTGAGGAGGCCCCATTTCCCTGGAGGGTGCAGGTGACATCCACATGCAGAGGGCCCCTCGGACGGGGTGGTGGTTGGTTGGTTGGTTGGTTGGTTGGCTGGTTGGTACACAAAGAGAAAAGCCCCTCATTGAAACGCAGCGGTGTGGGGTAAACAGCAGGACAGACAGATGGACTGGGGAGACGTGGTGTGTGTGTGTGTGTGTGTGTGTGTGTGTGTGTGTGTGTGTGTGTGTGTGTGTGTGTGTGTGTGTGTGTGTGTGTGTGGAGGAAGACAGACACGGGAGAAGATAAACATTTTTGCTTGTACCAGTCGGGATGCAGGATAGAGCCAGCATGTGTGCTCCCCCCCCCCCCACACACACAATCACACACACACTACACACATGAATATCGCATCCTCTCCATCTAGGCCCTAACATACACATCACTCGCTCTGTCCAGATCTGCTTCCCTATATTTCATCCGGAACCCGATTTTCTTTCAGTTCCCATCTTGAAATTAGCGTAAGTGGTTATCAAATCTAAGGCCAGCACACTAGATGTATCCGTAAGCTTGGGAATACATCTAGATCTAGATCGATCTTGAAAACGATTTTTAAGCTAAGCAACTTACAAAATTTTACTTGGGTTCATTGCGGTTGCGCTTCTTTTTCATTACGCCGTTGTTAGAAAGTGACATTTGATTAAGGCTGGATTGGTTGTGCTTATTTCCAAGTGATGTTGTGTAGAGTTCCCCAAACACAAAAACGTAACGGAATAAGCTGAGGCCAGGAATGATTTATATACACACACACACAGCAAAACATCACAAGAACAAAGGCAAGCGGTATAGCTGCTGCCTGAACCCTCATCTCTTCCTGAAAGTTGTCAACTTGTCACTGGCCAAAAAGAGCCAAAAGAGCCAAAACGTTTCCCTGGGACGGCTGTGGATGTGTCTGTTCCATACTCCGATGTGAGAGTACCTGTTCCATACTCTGATGTGTGTGTGTGTGTGTGTGTGTGTGTGTGTGTGTGTGTGTGTGTGTGTGTAATGAGATTTGAGAAGGAAAAGCAAGTGAAACAAATTGAATCAGGGTGGAGTGGAGGCTGTGGATGTTGAGGGGGGGGGGGGGGCGTTAACGTTAACAGGAGCTTGAATGGATGGATGTGGACGATAGGATGTTGAATCAGGATCCCGGCTCGTCCTCCTAGCCTGTGATGCACACCGTCACATCAGACACACATCACACACACACACACACACACACAGTGCTACAGGGCCTGGTCTTCAAAGGGCCGAATCAAAAGAAATGCATGGATAGAGCTGTTGATGACGTGCATCAGAAATTCAAGAATCTATCTTGGGTACGGGCCATCTTTATTTCATTTTTTTAAAGGTCCTGTACGTGAGAATAATGAATCTGTTCAGGGACTACATGTTAGGATTTTACGTGCTGCACAAATCGCTTTAAATCGCCAGTTTGTGAGCAGGTTGTGGTTGAAGTTAAAACACGAGAGCTTCCCCCGACTCTCTCTGTTGCGTAGAACAGCTTAGAATCCCACAGAGCTTAGAATGCACTGATTCTTACATATAGTTTAAGTTTAAGTAGCCTATATAAATATGCCCTTCACAGTCACAACTTCTGTCTCAATATCATTCAGCACCATAGCACTAAATTATTGATCAGCCCTGCCTAGAGAGCACCCAATAACCATATCAAAGAAATGTTTGATATGCTTCCACGCGGTTTGTGATGTTCCAGTTGGAGAAAAAAAAGCAAACACTATACAGTTTTTCCATTAATGTGAAAATCCTCTGTAAAAACATCTAAAAGCCACGATGTTGCCATGCGGTCCAGTGTTGTGTGAAAGTGTAATGGAACGTGCTGTCCATCGCCGCTCTGTTTGGCTGTTGGCGAGACACACAATGATCACAGCGGATAAACACGGACACACACGTTGGCTTGTTTCGTTGGAGATGAACAGAAAACCCATATATGTTCAAGTGTGTGTGTGTGTGAGTGTGTGCGTGTGGGTTGTATAAAAATATGTCCAGTACATCCAGCACTCACGGTGGTGTTTGTACGCTTACACAAATACTAGGTACTCATAAAGATGGCTGGCAAACGCAGCCCCTCTGGAGACAAAAAGGGCATTTTTTTGTGTGCATATGATCTTGAACTTGGTTTGGTGCTTACAAAAGTGTGAGAAGTCCTTGTACAGTAACAACCAAATGCATTCCCCTTCTAAACATATTCAGAATAGAACTGTAAAATCATTCCAATTAGTTTTTTTCTTTTCAATCCTTAAATGATTAACCAACAACTCCATCCGTTGTCCGTAACCAGGTTTAAGAAACATTTGTCACTTCTAGAAGTGACAAATGAAATGTATAAACAATTGCGGTTTGGGCGTTTCGACGTCGAATCGAGGGTCATTACTCACTACCACCAAAACGTAACCAATAGGAGCCAAGGACTGATAAGGGCTGCGGGCAGATAAGGGCCCGGCCAATCAAATGAGAGAGCACAGAACGAGCGCGGCCCCCGCTAGGACAACGTGTATCAGCGAGCTGTGTGCTTCCCTTTCCCAGTCCGCAGGAGAGCGACGGGTACATTTGTCAGTGTCACTGGTATGGATGAGCTGGGGGTAGAGAGGCCGGAGCATCTGTCTCCATTTACACATACAGTCTACAGTATGGCAGCCTGGCTGGGACGTGGCCCAGACTGCCGTACTGCACGATGCTACGCCTACGCTATCGTTACGTCTGCGAGTAATCATAGCGAAAACGCAAACTGGGGAACCGTGATGACGTCATCCAAAGCTGGTCCACAGACGACCACTCCACTTCCCCCCGACCCTTACCATACCGGTTAACTACTTTAACCCTACCCCCTCGCCACACGACTGACACCACACAAGACACAGCACTCACCACGCATGCATGACAGGCTCTTCCACAGTTATCAAGCGGCCACAGCACTTTTGAGGTGTTCAGACACGGCACCAACATCGTTCTCTCTCTCACACACACACACACATCAACACACACACCACACACCCAGTCTTGCTTACTACACACATACACATCTACACACCGAACACCACAGTCCCACGAGCACCACATCCTCTATCATCAGCACACCACAGCAGGACCAAGTGTTTCCACACACATGAGACCGGCACACACACACTAATCACACATACAGCACACAGTCCACGACAGCTACACTGCGGACACCACTACCACACTTAAATCCTCCGCAGTAACAAACAGAGGGCAACGCTAGTAAGTTTCAAAAGCCTGAAAACAAAGCGTATGTGTGAAAAGGACAGGAGCGACTGCAGAAGAGATAGCAGCTCCACTTATTTAATAAGAACATTAACTTACCCGAGATCTACCATTTCAAGGCCCGCTGAGGCGTTCATAGCAGTCGACGGGCGTCCATATAAGACGTGAACTGATTGGGACGACGCTGACATCGGTGTCAAGAAGATGTCACTCGGAGCCCGCGGCGCTTTTTTATTAAATAACCCACGCTCTCATCGTCGCCGAGCCGCTACACTCGCTAAGGCGGCCCGGGACAACGGGAGACAGGCCGACTGGGAATCTGATAACCCAAGCAGAGGTGAGTCCGATCGGCTGTCAACCGTTAAGAGGGGCCTCCCGCTCTATCTACCAGGATGGATTTGATACTGCCGTATTCCAGGCCCGCGCGGTTGCGGTACAGCCGACCCTCCAACTGGGGTCAGAGTACCTGCTAGTTACAGCTGGTGGCATATAGGGTATAGCTCTAGTTGTTGACCACCGTTGCTGATCTCGCAATGGCTGTGTAATCGAGCTATATCCATTTCCCAGCCTGAGTCGTAAGTGTAGGTGCCACTTATATCTAACGCGTAATTATTGCATTGGAATAGAATTCCAGCATTGACAGATCTCCACTTGCACGTTATGTAATTGCATGTATTGTATGTATGTATGGCATAGTAGTGTGTATGTATGTTATGTATGTATGTATGTATGTGTATATGTATGTATGTATGTTACTGTATGTATGTAATTAATTGGTATGTATGTATGTATTATGTACAGCTGTGGTCAAGCTTTACATACCACTTGTAAAGAACATGTATGTCATGGCAGTCCAGAGTTTCCAATAATTTTCAACTTCTCTATTTTCTGTGATAGATGTGATTGAGCACATACTTCTTTGTCACAAAAAACATTCATGGGAAGTTTGTTCTTTTTATTGAAATTTTATGAGACTCTAAAATGTGGACAAATCTGCTGGGTCAAAAATATTAACATGCAGCAACATGAATTATCAATTTAGGTGATGTGAAGTTGCGTCAATCAAATGATCTTTGTGGCCTCTTCACTTCTTGTGAGTGATTATGATTGACTACAGCTGGTGACTTCTCTGAGCCCATTTAAATAAGACTCATTTGATAAAATCATTAGACTCAGACACAAACACTACAATGGGAAAGTCAAAGGAGCTCAGCACGGATCTGAAAAAGCAGATCATTGACTTGAACAAGTCAGCAAAGTCACTTGGAGCAATTTCAAAGCAGCTACAGGTCCCGAGATCAACTGTGCAAACAATTGTTGGTAAGTATAAAGTGCATGGAACAGTTGTGTCACTGCCACGATCAGGAAGAAAACGCAAGCTATCACCTGCTGCTGAGAGAAGATTGGTCACGATGGTCAAGAGTCAACCGAGAACCACCAAAAAGCAAGTCTGCAATTAATTAGAAGCTGATGGAAGTCAAGTCAAGTCAAGTCAAACTTTATTTATATAGCACATTTAAACAACCGCAGTTAGACCAAAGTATAGCAAAGTTAGCTGAACAAGCTTTAAAAATAACAACAAACAATAAAAGAAGCAAAAAACAAATAAAAACAAACAAAGTAAAAATATTAGAGCATAACAGGTAGAACAGAGTTTTGAGCACAGTAAGTGAGAGACAGGGAGCCTAAATGCAGCTCTAATTGAATGCCAGTGAGAAGAGGTGGGTCTTTAACAGCGACTTAAAGGTGTCAATAGTCTGGGTTAGGGTTAGGTGTATGGGTAGCTTATTCCAGAGGTTGGGGGCGACCACAGCAAAGGCTCTGTCACCTCTATTTTTGAGCCTGGTTTTGGGAAGCCTTTAGGAGCATCTGATTTATTGATCTCAGATCTTTAACTGGAAATATGTGGGGTGTTAGAAGTTCCGTTAATAAAGATGGTGCCAGCCCATTTAAAATTTTAAAAACAAGTATATAACATTTTAAATCAATTCCTGAACGCGACGGTGAAGCCAGTGCAGGGAGGCCAGTACAGGAGTTATGTGTTCCCGCCTTTTCTAGTTCCAGTTCAAAGACGAGCTGCTGCATGTTGTACCAGCTGGAGGTGACGGAGAGATGACTGATCAATACCTATATACAACGAATTACAGTAGTCCAAGCGAGATGTAATAAAAGCATGAGTGACTGTCTGGAAGTCTTTGGGGGAGAGATATGGCTTTACTTTTGCTAAAAGTCTTAACTGGTAAAAACTGGTTTTTACCAGCAGAGCTAATCTGTTTGTTGAATTTAAAAGAGCTGTCGAAGACACACCCAGACTTTTAACAAAAGAACGATTGTAAGAGGCTAGAGACCCAAGTGTGGATTAATAAAGTTGTTGTTCTTCTTCTTCGTTTCATCATAATCAGCCAGCTGATCAGGACGCCCAAACATAATAATCTCAGTTTTGTTTTCGTTAAGGTTTAGAAAGTTGAGGTCCAATCAAGTTTTCGATTTCCTTCTAAACCAGTTAAAGCAGTGGCCTGTACGGTACTCTTTGCTGGTCGGCTTTTTACTGGGTAAATTAGATTTCGATGTCCGTCGGCAACACAATGAAAAAGGAAATGTTCGTTTGCTTCGAAACTGGACCCCAAGGGCAGCACGAATAAGAGCTGAACGACAGGAGGAATGGGGCCTAAAATGGAGCCGTTGAAGGAACCCCAACAAGGAAAGTGGGGCTGTGGACTGAGGGAGCCATTCGCCTAATTGGACTGGAGAAGCTCCTGTCTGGTTGAGGGTAAGGAACTGAAACCACTGGAGGGCAGTCCCTCGGATGGCCTACACACTGATCCAGGCGAGATAAAAGAATATTATGGTCCACAGTGTCAAAGGCGGCCATCAGGTCTAGAGCACAAGAATGGCAGGGTTTCCTGAATCAGCAGTTAAAAGGAGATCATTAAAAACTCTTAAAAGGAGCAGTTTCAGGCTTGGCGGCTTTTAAAACCAGATTGAAACTTTCACAAATGCTAAAATGATCTAAAAATGTTTGTAGTTGGATGTAGGGCTGTTCTCTCTAACGCTTTGGACAGAAAAGGCAGTTTTGAGATTGGCCCTGAAGTTGGAGAGAACTGAGGGGTCCAGATTTTTCTTTTTGATAAGAGGCTGTACTACAGCATGTTTAAAGCAGCTGGAACACACCCTGAGCTGAGAGAAGTATTTATTATTGACAAAGATGCTTGGCCCGACAGTATCAAGAACGTCTTTGAGTAGATAAGAGGGGATACTGTCTGAGGGACAGTTTGCAGGCCGCAGGTGTTGAACTACCTTAGATAAAAAGGCTTGTAATACAGGTTCAAACTGATCAAAGACCGCTGGGCACACAGGAGGGACAGATTGGTCCGGGGCAGAGGAAGTGGGTGAAGACCTGAGAGCAGAGATTTTGTCAATAAAAAACTGGAGAAGGTTTTTCACACAGTGTAGGTGATGGCTCGGATAGGAGCTGTGTCACATGGGTTGATAAGAGAGTTAAAAACATTAAAAAGAACCTGAGGCCTATGACTGTTATTGGAGACATGGTTAGATATGAACTCTGTTTTGGCAGTTTTTACAGCTCTTTGGTAATTCATTAGGCACTCTCGTAAAATTCCCAAAGAGACTTGGAGTTTGTCCTTCTTCCATTTCCTCTCCGCTTGCCTACATGCACGTCTGAGAGCACGGGTGTTATCATTGAGCCAAGGCTCAGAACGTGGCTTAGATTTTTTGGTCTTAAATGGTGCAACAGAGTCCAAAATGTCAGTACATGTAGAATTGAATTTGATGGTAAGTTCCTCAGCACTTAGATTGCAGCAGCCATCCATGGTGTGAATTAAAGAGTCCTTAAAAGCAGCAGAAAACTGTGAGGCGGTGGAAGGATTCATCGCACGCAGGCGGCGGGCAGGAGCGCAGGAGTGCAAGAAGGAAGCCCTTGCTCCAGAAGTGGCACCTTAAGGCTCGACTGAAGTTTGCTGCTGATCACATGGACAAAGAAAAGGCCTTCTGGAGGAAAGTTCTGTGGTCAGATGAAACAAAAATTGAGCTTTATGGCCACAATGACCAGAAATATGTTTGGAGGAGAGAAGGTGAGGCCTTTAACCCCAAGAACACCATGCCTACCGTCAAGCATGGTGGTGGTAGTATTATGCTCTGGGCCTGTTTTGCTGCCAATGGAACTGGTGCTTTACAGAAAGTAAATGGAATAATGAAGAAGGAGGATTACCTCCAAATTCTTCAGGAGAACCTAAAATCATCAGCCAGAAGGTTGGGTCTTGGGCGCAGTTGGGTGTTCCAACAAGACAATGACCCCAAACACACATCAAAAGTGGTAAAGGAATGGCTAAATCAGGCTAGAATTAAGGTTTTAGAATGGCCTTCCCAAAGTCCAGACTTAAACCCCATCGAGAACATGTGGACAGTGCTGAAGAAACAAGTCCATGTCAGAAAGCCAACAAATTTAGCTGAACTGCACCGATTCTGTCAAGAGGAGTGGTCAAAGATTCAACCAGAAGTTAGCTTGTGGATGGCTACCAAAAGCGCCTAATTGTGGGGAAAATGGCCAAGGGACATTAACCAAATATTAGCATTGCTGTATGTATATTTTTGACCCAGCAGATTTGGTCACATTTTCAGTAGACTCATAATAAATTCATAAAAGAACCAAACTTCATGAATGTTTTTTGTGACAAAGAAGTATGTGCTCCAATCACTCTATCACAGAAAAATAAGAGTTGTAGAAATTATTGGAAACTCTGGACTTTTGACCACAACTTTATGTATGTATGTATGTATGTATGTATGTACTTATGTATGTATGTATGTATGTGTGTATGTGTGTGTGTGTGTGTGTGTGTGTGTATATGTACTGTAAACACACACACAACCACACACACACGCAGTCTGTTTATATACACACATATAATTTATGATCGTCGATGTATCATGGGTTACAAACATGAATTAATGGCCTACGCACGTACACACCGCTATGTATGTACGTGTGTGCATAAAATACGTACACACGCACACATACGCAGCTTCTGAGGGTGCAGGCTTTAGGCGGTCTGCCTGACGGGGCCCAACAGAGACCAGAGCCTTTATTTAGCCCGCTGCCCCAGTGTCGTCAGAGGGGCCGGGGCTACGAACGCAGAGGGTGCGCGGGGGCCGCCGCGGCACGCTAACTATTAGCAGGGACGGACGTCACTGCGCCCCGGTGGGACATACACAAACGGTTACACACTCACACACGTGCACATAGCCCGCGTGGCTATCTCATCGGCTATATTAGGAGCGGCCATATTCATATCACTTACGATACAGGCTGCTGCTACAAGGCTCCCCGGGCCTGGGGAGAGACAGGTGGCTCTCTATGTAAAAGGTCTCACCAACTCACTCACTCCTGCTCGGGTCCATGTCGCTCAGAGTTATCCTGTGATGTAACCGAATGGCACGTGGTGGTGGTGGTGGTGGTGGTGGTGGTGGTGGTGGCGGTGGGTGAGAGGGTGGTGGTGGTAGTGGCGGTGGTGGGTGGTGGTGGTAGTCGTTCGGGAGCAAGGATTCAGGTCGGAAAGCACTGTGGAAATGTGGAAGGATTGGGCCCTTGCGGTCCTGCTGGCGAGGCATCAGGTGTTCGGCGGCAGATTACACCACACTGCCGAATTTGCCTGCTATATCCTATCCTTATCCTTCATCGGCAGGTGGGGGACATTTAGGAAAATGTGCTGAAGATAGGTGCGTGGATGCAAAGCTGGTTTCTCCCCACACCCTGGTGTGTCAACAATAAATATCTGAATTAAATGTGTAACGTGTCCTTGCACTTGCGTGTGACTCACACAAAATGCAAATAGACACGTATGCTGTGTGGAGTTTACATTATTACTCATAGGGGAAACTAAACCACCGATTCTGTGTGTACCACTTGTCCTGCTCAGAGGGCTATAGGAGCTACACCTCAGCTGTGGGTGGAGTGGTACCTTTATTGACCCGGCCCGTATTTACGCACGCACACACACACACACACACACACACAATCGTCTAAAAAGTCAAGACAAACTGAAGGATAAACACTTTGAAAAGCCTGTGCCTCATATATAGCAAACCGTTGTAACCGGAGTCTTTGCCCGGACCACATGCACACACACACACACACACACACACACACACACACACACACACACACACACACACACACACACACACACACACACACACACACACACACACACACACACACACACACACACACACACACACACACAGGCCTTCCACCCAAAAAAAATGAAACAACACCAACAACAAAAAAGACTTCAACCAATCACACGGAGGGTAACTTGCAGCGTGCACCAATCAAAGACGCGCGTGTACGGTGTGTGTGCGACGGCGGCCATCTTTAGTAGCAGGGAGCCAGGGCTGACAAGTTTGGTCTATCATTTTGAGGCCCAGAAATTCCTGCATGTCTGCATACCACAGCATGCAGGGGGAAAGGAAAGAACTGAGGGGGAGGAGGAAGAGGAGAAGGGGGAGGAGGAGGAGGAGGAGGGGAGAAGGGAGGAGGAAGAGGGGGAAGGGAGGAGGAGGAGGAGGGGTGGGGGGGGGGGGGGCAGTGGTGCAGCAGCAGACCAATAAAAGGAGAAGAGAAGAATGTTTAACATGACGAAAAATAAGATAAGTGAGCACAAGGGAGCGAGAAAGAGAGAGAGAGCGGGGAAATAGAGACAGAGAGAAAGAGAAAAGGAGCGAGAGAGAGACAAAGCACCAGAGAAAGAGAGAGAGAGAGCAAATAGAACGAGAGAGAGAAAGAAGAGAGCAGAAGAGCGAGAGAAAGTGAGAGCGAGAGCTAAAGAGAGAGAGCAAGAGAGAGAGAGAGAGAGAGAGAGAGAGAGAGAGAGAGAGAGGGAGAAAGCGAGGGAAAGAGAGAGAAAGAGAGCGAGCGAGCAAGCAAGCGAGCAAGCAAGCAAGAGCACACGAGAGAGCAAGCGAGAGAGAGCGAGTGAGCAAAAGAGGGAGAGTGAGAGAGAGAGAGAGAGAGAGAGAGAAGAGAGAGAGAGAGAGAGAGAGAGAGAGCAGTCTTCTTTGAGGGTCGTCCATTTGAGCAGTTTCTGGGGGATTTCTAGTGAAACGTGTACGGCGGGCAAGATAAGCTTCCCAGAAGCCCGGCTAGCAGGAACCATCAGCCGTCCACCGGCTCCACAGCAAACAGTCAGTCAAGTCTGCTGCTGCTGCTGCTGCTGCTGTGTTGTCAGGAGATGCTGGGGGAGATAATGGGCAGGGGCGGGGGGGCGGGGGGCTACACGCCTTCAAGTGCCGACAACAAGTCTTGAAATGTGCAGTTTTTTTCCCTCTCTTTTGGGGGGGCGGGCGGACTACTCTAAAAATAACAATGTTGAATGAAAGACACTCGTGGGAAGAACACAGATAGGCTTGTAATCGTTTGAGAGCAGACGTTGTTGTTGTTGTTGTTGTTGTTAAAAGCCTCTGCCAAATGCCCTAAATGTAAATGTCAATGTAAATGTGTGTGTTGTAAAATGCTGAGGAAAAGGGAATAGAATAAACCATGTAGCCAATACACATGATGCCCTTCATTTGATCAAATGGAATAAATAAATGAATGAATAAATAAGATTAAAAACAACTAAGTGCATTCCGTAGTGCGTTGCCACGAGTCAGTCGATGAGACTTATGTTGAACATTTGGTGTGTGATTTCTCCATGGATTACAGCACACAATTATTATGTGTATTTACAGGTATGTAACGAGTATGCATTGTATACTCCTTTTGTCTTCAAACTGTTTGAATACACCTTAAAATTGAATACTGTTTGAATCTTAAAATCAAATGCTAATGTGCAGTATGTCGAATTCTACGTGGTGATAAAAAAACGGCAATAGAGACACAGCGATAGACCGACGGACGACTGTAGGCACGCAACCCCCAAAACAGAACGTCATCCACACGCTGCCCGAGATCAGCGTTCCCCACCTTTTCCCACCGATATCATTCCACGAAGACATGCCACCCCGAAAGATACGTCCGACCTTTGACCTCAGCCAGGGGAACTGGTTCCCCTCCTCCTCCCCCACAATTAAGCGCCTCTGACATCACCACGTCCAACCTCCTCCAGAGAGAGAGAGGGAGGGGTTGGTGGAGGGGGGGGGGGGTGTAGAGCTGATAGGGAGAGCTAGGTTCTTCTTCTCCTTCTTATGTTCTTTCCCAGACACCCAACACGTCCGACCAGCTCCCTGGAATGACATCCTAGCAGCCCGCCCCACCCCGAGGGCTCGGCAGCAGCAACTCACTGGCGAAAAGATTTCAGAGAAGAGACAGAGAGAGAGCGAGAGAGAGGTGGGAAGAGACGAATAAATATGTGTTCAGTGAAGAGAGACAGAGAGACAGAGAGAGAGAGACAGAGAGACAGAGAGAGAGAGAGAGAGAGAGAGAGAGAGAGACGGAGAAATGTTTTCTTGGTAGAATGATTTTCAGAACACCAGGAAAAGGAAAGGAAAGGACGGAAAGGTTGTTAAAAACTTAAGCGAGCACCAAGAAAATGAGATCTCGGTAGAGGGGAGGAAGTCGGATTGGTTGAAGATGGTGGTGGTGGTGGTGTGGTGGTGGGTGGGTGGTGGCGGGGGGGTTTAGGGAGACGTCGTGAGGTGGATTCGGTTAGTGAAACTCGACACCGACGTCGAGTATTTCCGGTAGTAAAGCCGTTCTTTTGATGTGCATTTCAGAGAGCCGGATGCAGCCGAGGTATTTATTCTACGCAGGTCCGTTTCACGATCTGCCTTCCATGTGCATAGGTAATAGACTCAATCAACAATACATGGAATTATAATTGTTTTATACAGCTTATGCTAATGAATCGATTGACATTATTCCGAGGAGCAAAAAAAAAAAAGAATCCGGTAACACAGCGCTATCCTTGGACACAGTTCGCCCCGCGGAATCTTTTTATATCCCGTGTTGCCGCAAAAGAGGTGACAACATAAAATACAGAGAAAACTGAACTTCCAAACATCCCTCTCTCCACCCCCCCCCCCCCCCCCGCCCCCCGCCGGCCCCCCTCTGGTTCCACCTCAGAACCCGGCACCGCCTCAAAGCCACCAATAAAATTCCAAGTATTCGCTAGAGCCCCGACGCGTCAGATGTTCTGAATGCGGTGGAGAGTTGCACAGCGCAGCAGCAACAGCGACGGCGGTGGCAGCACCCCCCTGCCTGCCTGCCTGCCTGCCTGTCTGCCTGTTCGCCCCGCCTGCCTGCCTGTTCGCCTGCCTGCCTGCCTGTTCGCCTGCCTGCCTGTTCGCCTGCCCACTCGGACCATATGTGGAG
>PIJE02000756.1:131214-136532 GCA_002895965.2 Coryphaenoides rupestris
CATCATACCATGGAATGTTCCCATACCATGGAAATGATTACAAGAACATGCTATACGTTTGAGATCATTCAAGGTCTCTCTCTCTCTCTCTCTCTCTCTCTCCTCATGCAGAAGCACACAGTCGGTTCATTCGGTTCATGTGCTTCTGCATGAGGAGAGAGAGAGAGAGAGAGAGAGAGAGACCTTGAATGATCTCAAACGTATAGCATGTTCTTGTAATCATTTCCATGGTATGGGAACATTCCATGGTATGATGTTATTCAGCTAATGCGTGTGTGTGTGTGCACCGCCGTGAACCCACCTAGCCCTGTGCAAGTCTGTGCATAACTATTGCATTAGAGGGGGGGGGGGGGTTGGGTGTGTGCGTGTGCGTGGTGTGTGTGCGTGTGTGCGTGTGTGTGGGGGTGTGTGTGTGTGGTGCGTGTGTGTGTGTGTGTGTGTGTGTGGGGGGGGGGGGGAGTAGTAGTAAATGAGTGAGTGAGAGTGGAACACACACACAAACAAACACGGCAAAACAAACATGTGCCAGGCGAGTGTTTCATGTACGCAGTTACACAGACACACACACACACACACACACACACACACACACACACACACACACACACACACACACACATTCCAACCAGAGAGGTAAGTAGGCGGAGAGAACAGGGCGGGGGGGGCGCAGACTGAGAGAGTCTTTGGAGGTTAAAGGAAGTCAACCGAGCATGCCCGTTGACCTGCTGCCTGCACATGCAAACCAAACCAAACCAAACCAAAACATGGTGTGCCCAGTCCCCTTCGTCTTCTCTGACCTTCCTCCACGGGGGGAGAGGCGGCCCACCCTCTCTGTTCTGTTCTGCTCTGTTCTGTTCTGTTCACAATCCCGCCTTCCTTCCAGCCGCCTCGCTGGTTATCCCCACGAGAAGCAACCCCACCATTTTAGAGAGACTAATTAGCTAATTATTGGTGCTAAACGATTTTTTAGTGCCAAACCCCCCCCCCACACACACACACACACACATACTGTACATACATACATATATACAGGTGATCCTGTGTGTGTGTCTGTGAGTGTGTGACGTCTGTATCCCTGTGTCTGTGTGTGTGTCTGTGTGTGCGTGCGCGCGTGTGTGTGTCTGTCTGTCTGTGTGTGTGTGTGTGTGTGTGTGTGTGTGTGTGTGTGTCTGTGTCTGTGTGTGTATGCCTGCGTGGGTTCGTAGAGAGAGAGAGAGAACAGCTGACCTTTCAATCGGGAAAAAAAACAAACCTGTAGGTAGCGCCGTTCTCCTCGTGGCCCGCTTGGATATATCACCTCAATTAAAGCGATATCTCCGCGGAGATAAGAATCATTAAACCTCCATTACCATTACTAACGGTACCTTTTACTGTCCACGCGACCGTGCCTTCTCCTGTGTCATAATCATAATCGTAAATCCCAGCCTAACCTCAGGTACTGCCGGTTGTGGAGAGATGCTTCAGCTTCTAGTGGAAGCTGTATTATCTATTTCCAGAGGAGTGTGTGTGTAAGTGTGAGGTGTGTTAAGTGTGCGCGTGTGTGTGTGTGTGTCTTATTTTCCTGGATCGCCGCCTCCTCCTCTCCCTCTTGCGTTGACGATTTCCCGGGTTATTTGAACTTTGACACAGAGGCGCTTAGCTCGCGGTCCGAGCTGTTTGCTTTAGCCCCCTCCCCTCCACCCCGCCAATCGATTTCACATTCGGGCGCGAGACCTCGAGTGTTGCATGGGCGGCGGAGCCAAGATGCTGTAACATAATGTAGCTCCATAGCAACCCTATAGCACCTTGTGGTGGTAAACATGTTTATGTGTGCGTGTGTGTGTGTGTGTGTGTATGCGTGCGTGCGTCCTTGGCGTTATGATTGGTCTGTCTAGTGTTGGGTTGTGAGGACCCCTGGCTGAGGGGGATGAGCAGGCTTGAAGCTGGTGTCTGAGGACCAGGCTCCGACACCTGTTCTGGCTCTCCTCCCTTTGGTCGCCGTGGAAACGCACTCCTCCTTTGACAGTGTCCATGTGATGGCTAAGAGCCCCCCCCCCCCTCCCAATGGCTTGACTCTCTCTCTCTCTCTGTCTCTCTCTCGGTCTCTCTCTCTCTCACCCACTCACCTGCTCACCTACTCACTTCACTCACACACACTTGGCTGTGTTTGAATTACCATGAATATCTTAGGAGATTTGGTACAGGACGCAGGCATCGGGCGATGGAGGGAGCGAGAGAAAAGGAGAAGAGGCAATCTGAGGAGGTGGGGGAGGAGGAGGAGGAGGAGGAGGAGGAAGAGGAGGGATGCACTTGTAAGGAAGTGAGGAGGTGGAGTAAGAAAGGGAGAGCCGAGAGATGCACACGGTGCCGTAGTAATTACTCTGGTGTCTCTCTCCCTGCCAGGCCGCATCCTGGACGGGAAATTCAAATTAACTTTGATAACCTGGCATCGTTTATAGCTGTGTGTGTGCGTGTGTGCGTGTGTATGTGTGTGTGTGCGTGCGTGCACTTGTGTGCGTGTGCACGTGTTTTAATCTCATTTGCAGAACGTTTGCATTACTGTGCGTGTGTGTGTGTGTGTTTGGCATGTGCCTGTGTGTGTGTGTGTGTGTGTGTGTGTGTGTGTGTGTGTGTGTGTGTGTGTGTGTGTGTGTGTGTGTGTGTGTGTGACTGTGTGTGTGTGTGCGCCAATGGATGCTGTGATGACTCTCTGAGCACGTGCAGCCGTCCCATTCATTCAGTGTGTGCTGCGGTAGCCTTGATGCTAGCCTAGCGCAGAGCCCCGGGGGAGGAAGAGAAAGCGAGGAGGAGGAGGAGGAGGAGGGAACTCCCCGCACCCCCCCACCCTCCTCTCTCATCCACATCTCATCAATGGACTGCTTCTCTCATTCTACTTCTGCAGTGCATGGGCGCACACACACACACACACACACACACACACACACACACACACACTGTGAGGACAAGCACACCACGTTAACACACACACGAGTACACAAACATGCATGCAACACAGGACGGACATACACACACACACACACACACACACACAGCAGTAGCTGGTTGCGTCGATAAAAGTCTGTAGGCAGGCGAGGACGGGGGCTTTTAAGGTTAGCAGTGCAGCCAAGTACCGGGTGGGTCCACTTCTGCTGCTCTGCTGAGTGTGAGTGTGTGCGCGTGTGTGTGTGTTTGTGTGCGTGTTCGAGTGTGTGTGCGTGTGTGTTTGTGTGCGTGTTCGTGTGCGTGTTAGCATGTGTGTGTGTGAGATAGTAGTACTATCTCACACACACACAGACACACAGACACACAGACACACACCACATGGTGTCGGCTAAAAGCCATGAACGGTGACTTGTATTACTTTGGCGCGCTCCATCACAGCACTTACTCACACGAGGCCTTGGGAAATGCTCCAGTTATTCGCGGCAGAAGACTAACAGCGGTGTTTAAAGTGATTAGTGTTATAAGTGGTGTTTCTGTTTCCTGCTGAAAGAGTCTCATTACGGCCGCCCCTGCGCGCGCGTCAGAGGCCCGTGTTGTCAGCGGCTGCCTGCTTCGCTTTGTGTTGTGTTTTGTGAATCGGGTCAGTGTGTCGGAATAATACGAACGGAATAAATAGAGAAAATATAAAAATGAAGAGCTACGATGAAAAGCCCGTCTTTTCGACAGTCGGAAACAACCTGCATCCCATTCAGACATATATAGGTGTCTCTCTGGTGTCCACTTCTGAGTGGATGTGTCTGCTAAGGGGTGTGTTAAGACTCTTGGTAAATACAATGTGTGGGCCTCACGGCCAATTCATCACCATCAGAGTGTGGTTTGCTTTGTGTATAAAACGTAGGCTGCTCGGCCGAATTGCAATTTTCTCATTCGCCTCGGATGTATGCTCGTCGACGACAATCCGGATAGAATAGAATAGAATCGAACTTTATTAATCCCGAAGGAAATTCTTGCGCCAGGTTACATAGCGATACAGTACAATAAATCATATTGTACTGTAGATATTCCGACGGCGAAAACAATTTGGCATAATTGAAGTGTAATATTATTAGACATGACATTAAGAATATTGCACATGATGATGATGAGAGGAGATGAGAGGTAGTGTTATAGATAATACATATTTATAGACAAGACATGATAATGATAATAATAATATAGCACATGATAGAGTATTGCACATGATGTTTATATTACTGTTGGACAGTAATATAAATATTGCACGTAATACTGAGGAAAGTAATACTGAGGAAAGTAATACTGAGGAAAGTGCACATGATGTTGTGAGGTAAGACCCTGCTGCCCTGCCGTCCACAAGGCGAAGCCTGCAAACTGTTGCACTCGATTAGCAGGCACAGCTTCAGCCTTCAGAGAGAAGCCGAGAGAGAAACTGTAAGAGCTCTGAGCCGCCGAGTCTGCTCAATGCACACTTCTTTGGCGCTGGAGCAACCTCTCCCTGTGATAAACGGCTCACCTGAACGGAAATGTATACGCATGTATGTACACATGTACAGTATATATGTACACAGACACTCGTAACCACGCGTGCACACACACACACAGGCACACACACACGCACGCACACACACACACGATCAGAGGGAGGTACGCCACCCAGAAAAACAAACCCACAGTTTCCACTCACACATAAACTTCCCTCCCTGCTCCATCTCATGTCCTTCCCCTGCTGGGTGCATGTGTGGCCATGTGTGTGTGCGCCTGCCCGCCCGTGTCAACTCTTTGAACTCTAAAAACTAAACCAACCATCTCAGGTTATCATCTCCTCGACCCCTTTTGTTTTGTGCAATGCGTTGGCTTTCAAAAAGGATCATTAATCACTTTCATTTTCCTTCTAATAACAACAGCAGCAACAACAACAGCAACAGATTTTCTCCTTTCTTTTTTTTCGTCTTTTTTTTTGTGTGTATGTACTTAAAAGCCTCAAAGTGGATCCAAGCAGCTAAATTGGAGTCGAAGTCGGTCGTGCTCGGAGTTGCGTGTGCTGTTGATTCTGTTCAAACGGCTACAGTTGAGCAGAGTTGTTTGACTAGAGGAGCAGAAAGACAGAGACACTGTTCCCGTCTCTTCTGAGGACTATGCAAATACAGTGCACACACGGCATGTACCGATGTGCACGCGCACACACACGCACACACACGCACACACACACACAGGGAGAGGCATTGCATCATAATGTATAAATGACTCCTGCTTCGACACACAACACACTTGACTAAAGTGTGTGATGCCTGTCACA
This sequence comes from Coryphaenoides rupestris, assembly GCA_002895965.2. Taxonomy (NCBI): domain Eukaryota; kingdom Metazoa; phylum Chordata; class Actinopteri; order Gadiformes; family Macrouridae; genus Coryphaenoides; species Coryphaenoides rupestris. The sequence continues at coordinate 136,451 of PIJE02000756.1, forward strand.
GGACACACAGCCCAGCGTGATCCGCGGCTCCCTGGCCTTTTTCTGAAGCCGAGGACACACACACACACACACACACACGGTA
>PIJE02000756.1:136541-224499 GCA_002895965.2 Coryphaenoides rupestris
CACGGACATGACCCCGCCCCCTCTGATTAGTATTCATTGACCGGGGCGTTGTGGGTAAGTGTCCCGTAATTACAGGCTAGTGATCCGCTTGATGCGAGAGAGAAAGGTTCTCGACTGCATTGTAAAAAAAAAAAAAAAAACGGCCAACCGCACGCTGACAGGTAGGCATTATGGGTAGCAAAAAGAACAAAAAAAAAACGGCGACGGCGGCGGCGAGTGAACATTGAAGACGGTACGGGAAGCGGTGAGCGAGTGCGAGTCAAGACAAACACATACTGTAGGAGGAGGAGGAGGAGGAGGAGGAGGAGGAGGACGCACGGACATGCAGAAAGTCTGATTTTATAACTATACACTTGTTTTGGGAGAAATTATACAGCTTTTATATCCTTGGGGTCAAGCGGAGCCGTGGTGGGTCAGTGTTGCTGCGCCCGCCGCCAGCGCGCTACTGGGGCCCCGCTCGCTCACATTTTCCCTCCCGTGTCCCGTACGCGGAGACGGGCGTCTATTGTGACCGAGCGCAGCGTGCTTATTATTGTTGTGAGGGCGATTACAGCTTGTGTTGTTATTTTACCAGTTGTTCCCTCGCCTCTCCCGCCCGTCTTTGTGTCATGCCGAGCGCCGAATCATCTCGGAGCCTCTTGTTTTCCCAGCCTCTCTCTCCCTTTCTCTCTCTCTCTCTCTTTCTCCTTCTTCTTTCTCTCTTTGTCTGTCTCTCTCTGCATCTCTCTCTCTCTCTGTCTCTGTCTGTCTCTCTCTCTCTCTCTCTACGTCTCTCTTTGTCGTCTCTCTATCTGTGCCTCTCTGTCTCTCTCTCTCTCGCCGTCTCTGTCCCTGTCTCTATCTCTCTCTGCCTCTGTCTGCCTGTCTCTCTAGGCCTCTCTCTCTCTCTTCGTCTCTCTATTTGTGTCTCTCTGACTCTCTCTCTCTGTCTCTCTCTCTCTCTCTCTCTCTCTACGTTTGTCTCATCTCTCTATTTGTGTCTCTCTGACTCTGCAGCATCACTTACTTCCTATCCCTATATTCCTTTTCTCTCTCTTAAATGTTAAGAGCCAGATTCTTCCAGTTTCAGTGTGTGTGTGTGTGTGTGTGTGTGTGTGTGTGTGTGTGTGTGTGTGTGTGTGGTGTGTGTGTGTGTGGTTGTGTGTGTGTGTGTGTTGGTGTGTTGGTGTGGGGGTGTGTGTGTGTGTGTGTGTGTTTTCCCCCGTTTGACTGTGCACACTGTAGACCTTCTGCACAGGTAGATACGGTCTGAGGTCTGCCCGCCCAGCGCTCTCTCCTCAGGACAGACGGAGATATACGGCCATTGAAAACAGCCATGCATTGCGAAACCACAGAGCAAAGCAAGCATGTGTGTGTGTCCCCCCCCCCTCGTGGAAATCATTAAGGAAGCCATTTGGAGCCAAAACATCACTCGGTCGAAATTGATTTCTGGGAGGGAAATTCTCCCGTGCATATTCTCATTATGCGTCTCGACGGGCCGCTTAACAGCAGGCGGGGTGATGGATACCCGAGTGCTGTACCATCACCATCACCTCTGGCCGGTCAATAACACGGACACGTTTCCCACCGCCATAACCTTTCTGCCGGGCTCATTCCTCAACTGATCCTGCCCCCAACATGGCAACCCGTGGGATCACATTCACAAAGCCTGAGAAGAACCTCGACCAAACTACGACGGTTGTGGCAACGTGTTATCCACCATTTTCTGCACAAATCTCACCACATCGAGTTCCGCAAACGGCAAACCACAGAATGCGCCTCCCAGTGGCAACACTTACTTTTCTGGCAGTGGTTCTGGGTCCAGCAGCGACCCCGGAAGTGCCCGTTGATGGTGTTCTGGGAGCAGACGGTCTGGCCCTGTGCCGTGCCGGGGCACACGTCACCGCACTCCCGCTCGTTCTTGTTGTCCGTGATGTAGTTGTCCTCCACCGTGTCCAGGATCTTGGACCAGTCCAGCGTGGCCAGGTAGCAGAGGTCTGGGTTTTTCTCGATGCGCACGGCGCCGCGCGTGATATTGGCGAGGCTGTGCAAGCCCAGCTCCTTCAGCTGCAGCATCTCGAAGAGAACCAGGGCGTAGTTGAAGAACAGGTTGTTGCCGCGGATCACCGTCAGGTTGGGGAAGAGGTCGGCCAGGCTCTCCAGGCCGTAGACGCGGAAGAGCAGCAGGTAGTCGGTCACCACGCGCAGGCGCGGGAAGCTGATGCCGCGGAAGTCCTCGGGCGTGGTCCGGAACATCAGCAGGATCTTCAGGTGGCCCTCGATCACCGTGCAGTTCTCCAGGGACATGAGCGTGGTCACGTTGTTGCGGATGTCCTTGCTTGGGCAGACTGGAGGTGAGGAGAAGAAAGAAGAACAATAGAGGAGATAACAGGAGAGGGGGGACATTAGTCACTGTCAGACATATTGGGTGGAAACATGGTGTTCTTGTATCAATTCACAAGACCTTGGACTTCAACCATTAAAGTACATTATTGAGGATAGATTAAAAACCTGTATGTTCCCCAAATGTATTTTGTTTGTCTGTTTGTTTATGTATTTAAGAAGGGACAATGCAACATCATGTAGTCATCATGTAAATGCGCCAGATTTAGCCATACAGGCTATTTTTCATCTGCAGTCCCTGGCAGGTTGATGGTACTGTATATAAAAAAACATAAGCACAGTAGCCCTGTACTCCTGTATAGTCCAGGGCAACAGTAGCCCGTTGGATCGGTTCTGTTTCTGGCTAATAACGTTTTAAAATGCAAAAACTAATTATGAATGGCTGACGGACCAGATCCAAAAGGGCCACAACATGCCACTGTTGTCGAAACAATCGGATATGAACATCAATGGTTCTTTCTCGTCCATATCTAACCCCCGAGTGGTTTGCGTTTAAGTAGAGCGGAGTCATTCACAAACGCTGCCTCTCTCGGTCCCTCTTCAGAGAAAAAGAAGCCAGCCGGCCAGCCAGCCAGCCTGCCAGCCAGCCTGCCAGCCTGCCTGCAAGCACTCACGCTCTCCCCTCACTCTGGTGCTCTCCATGCTACTTCCTCTAAGCCGTATTCCCCCCAGAGAGGACATGATTGTACACTAGCGGCGCCCGATCTGAATGAAGCCCACAGGAAAGGGTTAACGGCGCCGCTTTCATTCATGACGGAGCGGCGGCACGCGCACCGCTGATAAGGAATACGTGTGCATGTGATCGAGAGAGCACGCACATACACACACACACGCGCGCGAGAAAACCATCGAAAAGATGCGAGAGAGCAAAAGGAGATGCAGTTTGTCACTGTTGCCATCCTGACCGGTGACAAGAAAATACTCATTGGCGTGACAACATATCAAGACGCATCGTCGGAATACCCGTCACGATCGAACCCCTGGTCGTTCTCCCTTCACCACTCAATATTGCAGTTGGAAGAGAGTGGGGAAGGGGACGGCACAGATATAGAAGGGCAGGCAGACATGATGTTACGAAGGACTGAAATAGGCGTTTTGTCACCACCACGGTTCAGAAAGGTCAACGCATCAACACCACCAGCTGACTATAGGTGGCTGACTATAGCGATGATGATGATGATGACGACGATGAGACGCTCTCGTCTTGCAGGTCCATCCATGGCGCTCGTGTTACGTGAATTTAAAGAGAAAGAGAGGCAACTCCAGATGTAGACCTAGTAGCAGTTCCAGTTTTCATCCAACGCCACTCTGATAACTAATTACACACAAACTTTGCCCTGATTGGCAACGGTGGCAGATAGTTTTCTCCTTTATCCGAATCTTTAACACAACAACAACAACAACAACAGGAAGAAGGCCATTGTGCCGACAAGCCACATACTTTTTTTATTGCCGTGTTTTCCACGCCGCCGCCACGGAACGGTTAGTGACCCTCGTCAACCTGTGGCCATGAGCTACCCATTAACTCATAATTCTGTTAATAATTACACGGACAAACATGTCAACAATCCAGGTACACACGGGGCGGCGGTGGCACATCAAGCGGGAGGTTAAAAGTCTTCTTTAAATGGCCGACATCCAGATAGGGCACGGGGATGGTTTACGGTTGTTTACTACCAGGATGACCGAACACCAAGAAGAAGAAGACACCGAGGGGCCTGGTGAACAAGGGGAGGGCCTTTTTACTCTCCCCGGCGTAGGCTACGACGATTCAACGTATAAAAATAGATTCCCGGCGCAAACGTGTTTTTGTTGTGGGATCAAACTAAGCCAATGAAAGAGAATACATATCAGCCAACTGGTGTGTGTGTCGGTGGTCATTTGTCTCACACTATTCCGTGTTTGAGTTTTGTGTTTCATGGTCCATTTCCAAGCTCAACCCATAAAGCATGGAGGGAAGGAAGCTTCAAAATCCTGTTGGGTCCCCTTGTAGAGCTAAAAACACTTGCTGGTGACGCAATGTTTTATTTTACAATGACAAGGTATTGGCTTAATCCGTGGCCATCGATTGTCCTGCTCTGTACACGGTGGAAGGTATAAAAACAGCCTCTTTTTTTCATTTGGTTCAGCCTTACAATGGTGTGTACATGCAGCCAACTGGCTATGCAAACAGTGTGTATGTTTGGGTGTGTGTGTGTGTGTGTGTGTGTGTGTGTGTGTGTGTGTGTGTGTGTGGTGTACATATACCCTCTGTGTGAATGTCAAGGTGAATCCTTGTATTAGCCCATGTGTGATTGGAAGATACATGAGTACAAGACCTAAAACCAGGTAAATAGAGCCAGACTCGCTCGGTTCGGTGTCTCGAGAGGTACACTTGGCCACGAGTTTGCCACGGCACAAATCGGCCAATCGCACATTTCAGACTTCTGGAACGAGAATCTCAATATCGGAATTCAAAACTTCTATGACAACATCCCAACGCGCGCAAAAGAAACCTCTATATTAGGTCTGTAATTTTAGCCCTCGTGGCGCGCCCTCAGAAAACGGCACATACTCAAACATAGTCGTGTGGTAATCCGATTCCGACAATAGTCAGGTTTTAAAGCGGCCTTTTACATCAACCATCAACCGACTTTTACCAGGAACCAGGAACCAGACGCATGGTGTATTGTCGGACCTGTTGGTGACCATCTTCGCCGGGGGCCCCGCAGTACAACCGATACTCGGCATTTTCGACGGGGCTTGTTATTCATTAAGATATAAACTAGTAGCCCCGCGTCGTGCCAGACTGTGTTCTCCTCGGCATCAATGAAGCTCTGAAAACGTGTCACTCGATGACGTCAGGCCCCGCGAGCGAGAGAGCATAGAGAGAGTGTGAGAGAGCGAGAGCGAGAGTGAAGGAGGAGGAGGAGGAGGAGGAGGAGGAGGAGGAGAGAGAGTCGTTCCGAGTCCACAAACACAGACTAAACTATGTCCGACCGCAGGAATGATAGACGCCGTATTTAATTTATTTTCGCGTTGGATTGACTCTGCGTGTGTGTTTTTTTCTCCCCCTGCTTCATTGAAGTCAAGAGACTCATCTGAGGGAGATTTATGGAGCGCTGAGTTTACGAGCCGCTGGGTGGTCACGGCTGAAGGCGGGTTTGGAGGACCCGCCGTGCGGCACCGAAGCACTGATGGGACCCGACGGAGATGACATCATCACGGCCCACGGCCCTCGCCCCCCCACCCCCCTCACCACGCACGGGTCACGCACGGAGCCAAGCATCCATCATGTGAGCCGCCCGGCTAATCAAGCCATTGGCCATCGTTTAAAAACCGCAAAAGGCTCCCCATCGTCGCTAATATGAGACATTACGCGTGTGTGTGTGTGTGTGTGTGTGTGTGTGTAAGTGTGTGTAAGTGTGTGTAAGTGTGTGTGTGCAGAGCCCGGGAGCAGCCACCCACACACATACACATACACACACACACACACACACACACACACACACACACACACACTGTTGTGGCATGCTCCTACTGCTACTGCTGCTGCTGCTGCCCCCACAATAATAGTCTCTTAAAAGAAAGTTTACTCGCTAAACCGACACAACCTGATCGCCTTACATCTCTCTCTCACGGAATTTCCTACTGTTGACCTTAACCGTTAAAAAGGAAAAAAACACGTACACACAAAAACACACACAAAAACACACACACACAGGACACGTCGTTGCACACAAACAAATGTACTCTTTCATCGGGTCACGGGAGCGTAAGGGCCCCGGTGGCGGGACCTTCGTGACAGAGGTGGCCATTGTCATCCCCGTAACATAGCATACTACCCCCTGTCTCCTCAAGAACGAATCAATCATCGGCAACAGCCACAGCAACAGCGGAGAAAGAGAGAGAGGGAGGAAGAGAGAGAGAGAGAGAGAGAGAGAGAGAAAAAGAAAAGGCTGAAGCGTGAAGAGGAAGTATCCGATCTCCGACGGATGCGTGAAGCCGGCGGCCTTCTCCCCCCCCCGTCCTGCGGCGGCAGTCACACGCTACTTCAGACCTCTCCCTCGTGTGCTATGAATGGCTGAGGCCTCGCCGCGTGCCATACATCATGTCCACACGGGACGCCACAAACAACAACACACAATGCACACAAACAACTCACACATTCCACACTATCCCATACAGTATATATATATATATAGAAGCCTAAGCCTTGAGGTCTCTTAAACCCACATTTCTTCTGAGCAGCTGTGGAGCTCAGGAGGTCTGGCAACGGGAAGGTTGCTGGTTTGATCCCCGGGCTCCGCCTCCTAGCTAAGTGTCGAGGTGTCCCTGAGCAAGACGCCACCTAACCCTCACTGCTCCTGACGTGTTGGTTGTCACCTTGTATGGTCGGCACCGCCGTCGGTGTATGAATGGGTGAATGTGAGGCAATACTGTAAAGCGATTTGGATAAAAGCGATGATATATGGCAGCTGGAGAGTGAAAAAAACATGGCGGCAAATTTAGAAGATTGAGGCAGGAGGCCCCGGTTCTGGCCGAGTACCACGGATATGGATTTCCGAGCGTATTACTGGTTCTCTGGAGCAATCAACGGAGTGCATAGTGGATGCCTTGAGAGCCTATACCTTGTAAAAACGTTTTTAAATAAAACCTTTACAAAATGCAATAAAAAGAAACCTATTTATTACATTACTTTTTTCGTGTTTTATTGCGAGACCATTTCACACAATAACAAAAAGGTCTTCATTTGTTGAGCAAATCAACTGAAAAAATATCCATACAAGTTGGGCCGGTGGCGGGAACAAAGCGTTTGTTTGTTAATATAGTCGTAGAAAGTTCGGAGACGCCGAGCCCGCCACCGTACCGCACCGACGGTGACCAAACCAACTGCCAGGCTGTGGCTTCTTCCACAGGGAGGGGGGGGACAGGGATGCAAGTGAGCCCCCTCCTCCAGGCACCTCCACAACAACATGGTGATCAAAGGATGAAATGCACGTTTTTAGGCGTTTTCAGCCAACAACAACAATCCCGGAAGAGCAGGGAAGAGGTGGGGGGATGCGTAGAATATTCGGACATGTGTAACACACACACACACACACACACACACACACACACACACACACACACACACACAGGAAAATAAACAAGAAAAAAAACGAGATGGCAACCGACGGATGCGTGAAATCGGCACGCTTTGAACAGTCGGGACACAAAAAGGCCACGGAACGGGGTTGGTGTAGAGGAGTAGAGTGTGTGTGTGTGATTGTGCGTGTGTGCGTGCACCTGTTCCTCCATTAGCGAGCGCCAGCCTCCCATTGACGAGCATGGTAAGGGGGGCTTGCAGGTCTAGCCTATTTATAAACAGCCTCAGGTTCCATTACGGCCGGGGCGCGGGGCCAGCGGGCCGCGGCGGACTCCAGCAGGAGCAAGAAAGAGCAGCAACACGCCGCCTCGGAGCCCCGTCAGATGGCTCGCCAAGCGGGAGGAGAGGAGAGAGGCCCAAATCAGAGCGCCATTGGTGACTTTGGCTCGCCTTGCCTGTCCGCCCACCCGCCCGCCCGCCCGCCACCAGCCAACCCCCCCACCTCCTCCTCCTTCTCTCCTCCTCCTCCCTCCTCCTCCTCCTCCCTCCTTCCAGTGCTAGCGGAGGCGAGAGAGAGAGAGGAGATAGAGAGAAGAAAGGGAGAGGAGACGTGGAGGAAAACAACAGACAGAGAAAGAGAGAGTGAGTGAGAGAGAGAAAAGGAAGGCGGGGGAAGAAAGGAAGGAAGGCGATCGGAAGAGGGAGTGAAAGGAGTGAGAGGAGTGGGCCGGGGGGGGACGGAGGCAGAGGGGTCATTGTCACTTGTTTTCACAACAACAGGCGCTCTTTTGTTTCTCATTGCGGCGGTGGTCCTGCCGTGACCTTGGATGCGAGTTCAGCGGCAGCGAGAGGAGAGAGGAGGGCGGTCGCGCGGTGGTCTTCATCCTGTCACTCTGACGAGCGCGATGAGTTGAGTGACTGACTCAAAAAAAAAAAAAGGTGAACAGAATAACTTGTCCCCGTTCGTTCACCTCGAAGGGCAACAACATTTCCAGGTACCTGCCACCCGTCGTCACACACACAGACAACCTTGACGTGTTGTCTGTGTGACGATCCGTGACAGTTCCGCAAAGTTCGGTCAAATTCTTAGTAATCCCCAAGGATAATTACAGTGAGATGTTGCCGTATTAACCGGTGTACGAAGTCTCCGCCGAGGCCAACGTGTGGTAATATGTAACTTTACTCCCCATACCACACGATTACCCGCGGCATCCAAGTCAGCCGATTCCATTAATAACAGTAATTAAAAGTTAATAATTTAAGCATAAAGGGGCCCATCACGTGTTACGAGTTACAAGCGCTCTCCGCAGCGGTGTGGCCGTCGATAAGTGTTGCAGAAGTGGCCTGCTGTACCAGCGATCCAATGACCAAGCAGGAGAGTCTAAATGCTTTTTGCTGGTCAGGCGTCATTTAGCTTGCAGAGTCCATCAGTCATTAAACGAAGACCAACGTAGTCACAACACCACCGGCTGTCACCAGATCCCTATTCCCTCATTTTTCAAAGTGCGTTCAGGGAAGCGATCCAAGAAGAACCCTCTTGAACTCCACGCTTACACTGACGTATATTTAGAGGCACGGCAGGAAAAACATCCAAATAGATCGTTTTCACGTAATGTCATTGAAGAAAATTGCTCTGTGCTTCTATTTTGAGACGTTATGTGTGAAAAGATACCCAGAAAAAAGCATTGCGGTCTGAAGTACCGTCTTGGGCGGTTTGAACACCTGGTTCCAACTGGGGACCCGGTCTGTCTCGGTGCATTTCTACCGATGGATGCGCACACGGACACATTTATACTAAGTGCATCATTTTCATTGTTCTAGAAACCTCCGGTGTGAGCCAGCAAGCCGCTGGGCTGCCAGTGCTGCCGGGCCCAGTGGCTCCGGCACTATCTGATTACAGCCCCGGTCCATTTCTATGGCAGATAAGATAAGCCATTGTCTTTGCATCGGAGGCCTTCTCTCTCTCTCTCTCTGTCTGTCTCTCTCTCTCTCTCTCTCTCCACTTCCCATTTCCTCATTCCAAAAAAAAGGGAGCCAATTTTCTCCGTCGCTCCCCTCTGCTCGGCCTCGAGCCTTGCACACAAGAGTTAGCGTTCCTCATCCCTTGGTGGTCATTGAGAGAATGATGATGATGATGATGATGATGATGATAAAGAAGGTTTGGAGACATTTGAACCCCCCCACCCCTCCCACCCTCTGCAACAATCTCCCCCGCTATATCGAAGGCTTTTTTTGAAAGCTAGAACCCACTTCATATTTTGCGTTGAGTGCAGGATCCAAACCGTTATTGCTAACCGCGGGTGCATGCATGCTGTTGCGCTCACTTGGTTGCATCATGTCGCGAGCTTACGCGTTGAGTCCGTTTTGAAATGCCACTCGGTTCGTCTGGACCCGGAGTACGCAATCTACATAAACAACGGCGTGCAACAAACAGGGTTTCACTGTGTAAACCAGCTACGAGATTCCCATCTGGGAAGGAGGGGGAGGGAGGGGAACCGGGGAAACCTCAATAGCACAAGCACGCACACACGCATACACACACACACACACACACACACACCTTCGGGCCAAAGGCTCGCAAAAACAGCTCAGCCAGGTGGTGCGGCAAACAAATAAAAAAGTGTGCATGTGGTGACAGCATTCCTGAAATAGTAGCCACGCTTTGGACCTGAGAGAAGAGGCGCGGGAACAGGAGGTGATCGTCTGCAGAGTGGACGGAGAGAGCAGGGAGCAACGAGTGCAAAGCAGATGGGCAGATGAGCGCACACACACACACACACACACACACACACACACACACACACACACACACACACACACACACAGACACACACACACAGGGAGAGAGGAGGAGGGAGAGAGGGAGAGAGGAGGGAGAGAAGGGAAGGGGAGTGAGTAATACAGAAAAAATTCCCATGTTCCTTTTCATCTTCCCACGTTACGCAGCGGCGTCTTGGTGTGGTGAGCCGGGGGCCTGGGAGGCAGGCGGGCAGGCAGGCGGGCAGGCAGGCAGGGCAGCGTTCCTCTGCTCCGCTTCCAGCCGCACAGCAGCAGCTGCAGGGCCTGGCCCCACCGACATGGCGGCCCACAAACCAGAGCGTGAGTGTGGGTCAGGATAGAGCTACGGCTGGCTGGCTGACTGGCTGGCTGGCTGGCTGCTGAAGTCAGCCTCCTCCAGCCGCCCGTGTGTGTGTGTGGATATACTGTATATCAAGGAATGAATCAAAAGTCACTGTATGGAACAGTTTGATGCCCGCACCTCAGCGATGCCTAGCTAGCGTGGAGTGATCACAGCATGGTGATCGCGCTACTTAGCAAGTCTAATTAAATGTGCTCGACAAGGAGAGCGGAGACGCGCTGGAAAATGATCACCCAAAGGGGAATATTTAAGCGGGAGCGCTCATTAAGACAAGATAGGTGCATGATTGTGCCGCCGACAACTTTCACGCGCTCACGCGGCCGAGACACGCGTGTGTCTGTCTGTAAATGTGGAGTCTTATGGGAGTTATGGCCGTTACACAAGGTGCTTGACCGCCCCAATTGTTGGCCCAAATCAGAGATATGTTTAAGAGTGGGTGGAGCTAAACCACAAAGGAGGCGTGATCATCACTCAACTGGAAGAAGATCTCCCTGGATACCATACAAAAACCCCTCTGCCTCATGCAGGATGCTAAACCTAGGTGTGGAAGACCTAGGTTTAACAGGTGAGATGTGGAAGTGCCCTCTTGGCCCAGACCTGGATTATGTCTGGAATGACTGTCTGGCCTTAAATCTGACCTTTAGATGCACGGAAGGTTTGACCTCCAGAGAAGCATCGCGTGGGTTTAAGAGAGCCGGTCTCTGTGCTGTGAACGGACCACTGTGTGTGTGTGTGTGTGTGTGTGTGTGTGTGTGTGTGTGTGTGTGTGTGTGTGTGTGTGTGTGTGTGTGTGTGTGTGTGTGTGTGTGTGTGTGTGTGTGTGTGTGTTGCAGAGGAAGATGCATGGAGAACAGATGAAATCATACAGAGATCTCTCCCACAACATTTCATTAGTATAATTAGTACGTCTTTGATAATCTTGAACAGTCGTTTATGCCATTTTGTCACTAATTAAAATACGTTTTTGGCAGTCTCATGAAAAAACAAGTATCTCAACGTTGCCGTGAGCCGTAACCATGGGGATAACATGTCCCCCCTCCTTCCCAGAGCTCTCAGCCCAAAATAATTTTTTTTAAATCTCATTCATTGAGAGAGGGCGTTCACTTTAAATCATACGTTTAAGTCATGATTTAAGATTACGGCATTACTCCATTACTGCAATGCCGTAGCACTGAAATGATGAAGAGAACAAGGAACTTGACGATAATTTTTTATACTCGATCACTAATTCCAGTCGTATACTATTTGGTGGCTTGATCCATTTCTGATCATTATGAATGGAAGAGGTGGCCAGAATTTTGGCTCATCACGATCAGACTGTAAAATGCAATACAAGGTATCACCTTGGCCACTGCTAACATTATTAATCAAGAGAACCACACACGCGCGCACACGCACACGCACACACACACACACACACACACACACACACACACACACACACACACACACACACACACACACACAACAAATACGGGCAGGGGCACCGCCACACCAGAACACACATCATTGCATGTTTGGTTTTCCTCAAGAACCCCAGTTTTTTACTGAAGCCCCCCCTCCCCTCACCTCCCCTCCCTTTCCTCCGTCTTTTTCCATATAAGATTTCAAGCAAGCGGTCCGGCTATGGAACACCGATGTCGTTTCAACGCCCCCCCCCCCCCCCCTCCATCCTCCTCCACCCTCCCCCCCCCCCCCCCCCCCCCCCCCCCCCCCCCCCCCAACAGGTAACAAATCACTCTCTGTTCGCCAGTCTCTGATAGACGGGTCCAGAGCCCGTGGCCGTTGCCTGCATTGTAAAACGACCTCCATTCATGCCGCTGCCGCTTCACAGTGAGGCGTGCGTCAACACGAGCCTGCCCCTGACTGTAAGTGGATGTGGGAACGTCCGATACTACGAGTACGCCTCAAACCAGGAGACACACACGCACACGCACACACACACACACACACACACACACACACACACACACACACACACACACACACACACACACACACGCGCACACACACACACACACACACACACACACGTTTTCTTTTGATCACTGCATCACTGTTGTCCATCTCTCTGTGTGTCTCTTCTGCTCCTCCTCTCATAAAGTCAGTTCTCAGTCTGGAGGGACCAGAGTTTGACAGTTTCATTTGTCTTCCCCTTCACCCCTCTCACCCTCTGCTACTTCTCTTCCGTCTTTCTACTCGTTTAGCGTCCACTTCTCTTCTCCATTTCCCCCCCACCACCGCTGCCTCCCTCTCTCTCCCTCTCTCCCTCTCTCCCTCGCCCCGTTATCTCGGCAACTCACAAGCAGGACAACATGGGACGGGTGCTTAGCAACAACCGTTGCGGTGAGTGACGAGAGGAAGTCGTAATGTGACCACAACATGGACACAGAGAACAACAGGCCACCAGTCGTAGTAGTAGTAGTAGTAGTAGTAGTAGTAGTAGTAGTTGTAGTAGTAGCAGTGGCGTCATGGGAGCGTACTTCGTGAAATTGAAGAATGATTTACTGGCTGGCTAGCGCTGGCTGCCCTGGGCCATACGGTCCAGGTTGGCGCTGGGTCAGGGTGGGTAAGGCTTATGACCACCGTGGTTGGCATGGGGCTTATTTTTAGAAGATCACCACTTCACAGGAATACAAATAAAAGGAGGAGAAAAAAAAGGATGCATGCATGCATGCAGGGTGCGCCTCGCATTCAGGCACGTAGTCCCTAGAGTACACAGGCGCGCGCACACACACACACACACACACAGCTGGAAGAGAGCAGCAACAGTATAGCATCTCACTGAGAGCGTTACAATAGCGACCGCATCCAACCATGAGCGCTCCTTCATTGTATAATCACACAATATTGATTATGAGAAACATCGTCCGATACGGACAGTTCGCATTCTCAGATAGAACCGGAGGAGGCAACTACAGTATGAAGCCACAACCTACTAACATCAGTGTTTCATGACACACACGCTGGATTTTATATCGCTTTTATCCAAAGTGCTTTACAGTTGCCTCACATTCACCCATTCATACACCGACGGCGGTGCCAACCATGCAAGGTAACAACCAACACATCAGGAGCAGGTAGGGTTAGGTGGTGTCTTGCTCAGGGACACCCCGACACTTAGCTAGGAGGGGGAGGAGCCCAGGGATCGAACCAGCAACCTTCCTGTTGCCAGACAACCGCTCTTATACCTCCTGAGCTACTGGCCGCCCTGGTACACGTAAACACAACACCACGGTGACACCAGCGGGACCCCTCTCTGATCGATTGGATCTACGCAAACACCTTTCAGATAACGGCGAAGCCCCGAAACTCACCGACAACAATCGCCGCCGTTGCCATGGTAACCCCATCGCCATGTCCGTGTCCAGAACACAACACAGACTGAGCCGCGTGCCACTAAACACCTGTGTGCCACTCGTGTGTGTGCGTGCGCGCGTGTGTGCCCATCAACTCAGAAGAAGTCATACAAACACTCACACACTCAACACGGCATAATCAAGAGGTCCTTGTGGCGCCGTGGCTGGTGTTGAGGATGATGACGATGGCGTGCAGGTGTACATGCCAAGCATCAGTTAGAGCCAGCTGGGGTGAGCAAGCCTCGTATAAATGAGACGAAAATTTAAAAATAATTAAAAAGCGCTAAGTGAGTGGGACAGACAGAGAGAGAGACAGAGAGAGAGAGAGAGAGAGAGAGAGAGAGAGGTGACAAACAGATGGTGTGCACACCTCTAAGAGGGTACGAAAAGGGAGGTGTTCCCATCCCATAGAGAGCAGGATTAGCGGGTCGGCGTGTGTGTGCTTCCGTGTGCATGTGTGTCCGTGTGTGTGTGTGTGTGAGAGTCCATGTGTGTGTGTGAGTCCGTGTCTGTGTGTGTGTGTGTGTGTGAGTCTGTGTGTGGCAGTCCATGTCTGTGTGTGTGTGTGTGTGTGTGTGTTATAAATGCAATCCGTTTCCCATCTACACATCAAGTCAAATGGGGGGCCGTCAAGTGTCCTTAAGCAGCAGGCCAGGCAGCTTAGCTTAGCGGCACAAGGAACCCTACAACTCATCTCTGTTGCTGCTGCTGCTGCTGCTGCTGCTGCTGCTGCCCTATCATCTTGTCTTCAGGACACATCATCATCATTACCACCACGGGAAGAAGAAGGCTCCCTACTGGTGGCCACCCACTCCCTGTCCGCCCAATGCACACCTATTGTGCAAGACGACGACACGCATAACAAACAGTGTTACGCAACACGCGCAATAACAAAAAGGTCTTCATTTGTTGAGCAAATCAACTGAAAAAATATCCATACAAGTTGGGCCGGTGGCGGGAACAAAGCATTTGTTTGTTAATATAGTCGTAGAAAGTTCGGAGACGCCGAGCCCGCCACTGTACCGCACCGACGGTGAACAAACCAACTGCCAGGCTGTGGCTTCTTCCACAGGGGGGGGGGGACAGGGATGCAAGTGAGCCCCCCCCTCCACGCACCTCCACAACAACATGGCGATCGAAGGATGAAATGCACGTTTTTAGGCGTTTTCAGCCAACAACAACAATCCCGGAAGAGCAGGGAAGAGGTGGGGGGATGCGTAGAATATTCGGACATGTGTAACACACACACACAGAGGAAAATAAACAAGAAAAAAAAACGAGATGGCAACCGACGGATGCGTGAAATCGGCACGCTTTGAACAGTCGGGACACAAAAAGGCCACGGAACGGGGTTGGTGTAGAGGAGTAGAGTGTGTGTGTGTGATTGTGCGTGTGTGCGTGCACCTGTTCCTCCATTAGCGAGCGCCAGCCTCCCATTGACGAGCATGGTAAGGGGGGCTTGCAGGTCTAGCCTATTTATAAACAGCCTCAGGTTCCATTACGGCCGGGGCGCGGGGCCAGCGGGCCGCGGCGGACTCCAGCAGGAGCAAGAAAGAGCAGCAACACGCCGCCTCGGAGCCCCGTCAGATGGCTCGCCAAGCGGGAGGAGAGGAGAGAGGCCCAAATCAGAGCGCCATTGGTGACTTTGGCTCGCCTTGCCTGTCCGCCCACCCGCCCGCCCGCCCGCCACCAGCCAACCCCCCCACCTCCTCCTCCTTCTTCCTCCTCCTCCTCCTCCTCCTCTCCTCCTCCTCCTTCCAGGCTAGCGGAGGCGAGAGAGAGAGAGAGGAGATAGAGAGAAGAAAGGGAGAGGAGACGTGGAGGAAAACAACAGACAGAGAAAGAGACAGAGAGAGTGAGTGAGAGAGAGAAAAGGAAGGCGGGGGAAGAAAGGAAGGAAGGCGATCGGAAGAGGGAGTGAAAGGAGTGAGAGGAGTGGGCCGGGGGGGGACGGAGGCAGAGGGGTCATTGTCACTTGTTTTCACAACAACAGGCGCTCTTTTGTTTCTCATTGCGGCGGTGGTCCTGCCGTGACCTTGGATGCGAGTTCAGCGGCAGCGAGAGGAGAGAGGAGGGCGGTCGCGCGGTGGTCTTCATCCTGTCACTCTGACGAGCGCGATGAGTTGAGTGACTGACTCAAAAAAAAAAAAAGGTGAACAGAATAACTTGTCCCCGTTCGTTCACCTCGAAGGGCAACAACATTTCCAGGTACCTGCCACCCGTCGTCACACACACAGACAACCTTGACGTGTTGTCTGTGTGACGATCCGTGACAGTTCCGCAAAGTTCGGTCAAATTCTTAGTAATCCCCAAGGATAATTACAGTGAGATGTTGCCGTATTAACCAGTGTACGAAGTCTCCGCCGAGGCCAACGTGTGGTAATATGTAACTTTACTCCCCATACCACACGATTACCCGCGGCATCCAAGTCAGCCGATTCCATTAATAACAGTAATTAAAAGTTAATAATTTAAGCATAAAGGGGCCCATCACGTGTTACGAGTCACAAGCGCTCTCCGCAGCGGTGTGGCCGTCGGTAAGTGTTGCAGAAGTGGCCTGCTGCGCCAGCGATCCAATGACCAAGCAGGAGAGTCTAAATGCTTTTTGCTGGTCAGGCGTCATTTAGCTTGCAGAGTCCATCAGTCATTAAACGAAGACCAACGTAGTCACAACACCACCGGCTGTCATCAGATCCCTATTCCCTCATTTTTCAAAGTGCGTTCAGCGAAGCGATCCAAGGAGAACCCTCTTGAACTCCACGCTTACACTGGACGTATATTTAGAGGCACGGCAGGAAAAACATCCAAATAGATCGTTTTCACGTAATGCCATTGAAGAACATTGCTCTGTGCTTCTATTTTGAGACGTTATGTGTGAAAAGATACCCAGAAAAAAAGCATTGCGGTCTGAAGTACCGTCTTGGGCGGTTTGAACACCTGGTTCCAACTGGGGACCCGGTCTGTCTCCCGGTGCATTTCTACCGATGGATGCGCACACGGACACATTTATACTAAGTGCATCATTTTCATTGTTCTAGAAACCTCCGGTGTGAGCCAGCAAGCCGCTGGGCTGCCAGTGCTGCCGGCCCAGTGGCTCCGGCACTATCTGATTACAGCCCCGGTCCATTTCTATGGCAGATAAGATAAGCCATTGTCTTTGCATCGGAGGCCTTCTCTCTCTCTCTCTCTGTCTGTCTCTCTCTCTCTCTCCACTTCCCATTTCCTCATTCCAAAAAAAAGGGAGCCAATATTCTCCGTCGCTCCCCTCTGCTCGGCCTCGAGCCTTGCACACAAGAGTTAGCGTTCCTCATCCCTTGGTGGTCATTGAGAGAATGATGATGATGATGATGATAAAGAAGGTTTGGAGACATTTGAACCCCCCCACCCCTCCCACCCTCTGCAACAATCTCCCCCACTATATCGAAGGCTTTTTTCTTTTTTTAAAGCTAGAACCCACTTCATATTTTGCGTTGAGTGCAGGATCCAAACCGTTATTGCTAACCGCGGGTGCATGCATGCTGTTGCGCTCACTTGGTTGCATCATGTCGCGAGCTTACGCGTTGAGTCCGTTTTGAAATGCCACTCGGTTCGTCTGGACCCGGAGTACGCAATCTACATAAACAACGGCGTGCAACAAACAGGGTTTCACTGTGTAAACCAGCTACGAGATTCCCATCTGGGAAGGAGGGGGAGGGAGGGGAACCGGGGAAACCTCAATAGCACAAGCACGCACACACACGCACACACACACGCACACACACACACACCTTCGGGCCAAAGGCTCGCAAAAACAGCTCAGCCAGGTGGTGCGGCAAACAAATAAAAAAGTGTGCATGTGGTGACAGCATTCCTGAAATAGTAGCCACGCTTTGGACCTGAGAGAAGAGGCGCGGGAACAGGAGGTGATCGTCTGCAGAGTGGACGGAGAGAGCAGGGAGCAACGAGTGCAAAGCAGATGGGCAGATGAGCGCACACACACACACACACACACACACACACACAACACAAACACACACAGACACACACACAGACACACACACAGGGAGGGAGGAGGAGGGAGAGAGGGAGAGAGGAGGGAGAGAAGGGAAGGGGAGTGAGTAATACAGAAAAAATTCCCATGTTCCTTTTCATCTTCCCACGTTACGCAGCGGCGTCTTGGTGTGGTGAGCCGGGGGCCTGGGAGGCAGGCGGGCAGGCAGGCGGGCAGGCAGGCAGGGCAGCGTTCCTCTGCTCCGCTTCCAGCCGCACAGCAGCAGCTGCAGGGCCTGGCCCCACCGACATGGCGGCCCACAAACCAGAGCTTGAGTGTGGGTCAGGATAGAGCTACGGCTGGCTGGCTGACTGGCTGGCTGGCTGGCGGGCTGCTGAAGTCAGCCTCCTCCAGCCGCCCGTGTCTTGCCGTTTGTGTGTGTGTGTATACTGTATATCAAGGAATTAATCAAAAGTCACTGTATGGAACAGTTTGATGCCCGCACCTCAGCGATGCCTAGCTAGCGTGGAGTGATCACAGCATGGTGATCGCGCTACTTAGCAAGTCTAATTAAATGTGCTCGACAAGGAGAGCGGAGACGCGCTGGAAAATGATCACCCAAAGGGGAATATTTAAGCGGGAGCGCTCATTAAGACAAGATAGGTGCATGATTGTGCCGCCGACAACTCTCACGCGCTCACGCGGCCGAGACACGCGTGTGTCTGTCTGTAAACGTAGAGACTTATGGGAGTTATGGGAGATATGGCCGTTACACAAGGTGCTTGGCCGCCAATTGTTGGCCCAAATCAGAGATATGTTTAAGAGTGGGTGGAGCTAAACCACAAAGGAGGCGTGATCATCACTCAACTGGAAGAAAATCTCCCTGGATACCGTACAAGAAACCTAGGTGTGGAAGACATGACAGGTGAGATGTGGAAGTGTCCTCTTGGCCCAGACCTGGATTATGTCTGGAATGACTGTCTGGCCTTAAATCTGACCTTTAGATGCACGGAAGGTTTGACCTCCAGAGAAGCATCGCGTGGGTTTAAGAGAGCCGGTCTCTGTGCTGTGAACGGACCACTGTGTGTGTGTGTGTGTGTGTGTGTGTGTGTGTGTGTGTGTGTGTGTGTGTGTGTGTGTAGTGTGTGTGTGTGTGTGTGTAGTGTGTGTGTGTGTGTGTGTGTGTGTGTGTGTGCAGAGGAAGATGCATGGAGAACAGATGAAATCATACAGAGATCTCTCCCACAACATTTCATTAGTATAATTAGTACGTCTTTGATAATCTTGAACAGTCGTTTATGCCATTTTGTCACTAATTAAAATACGTTTTTGGCAGTCTCATGAAAAAACAAGTATCTCAACGTTGCCGTGAGCCGTAACCATGGGGATAACATGTCCCCCCTCCTTCCCAGAGCTCTCAGCCCAAAATAATTTTTTTTAAATCTCATTCATTGAGAGAGGGCGTTCACTTTAAATCATACGTTTAAGTCATGATTTAAGATTTAAGACATTACTCCATTACTGCAATGCCGTAGCACTGAAATGATGAAGAGAACAAGGAACTTGACGATAATTTTTTATACTCGATCACTAATTCCAGTCGTATACTATTTGGTGGCTTGATCCATTTCTGATCATTATGAATGGAAGAGGTGGCCAGAATTTTGGCTCATCACGATCAGACTAAATGCAATACACATACACAAACATACACACACATACACACACACACACACACACACACACACACACACACACACACACACATACACACACACACACACACAAATGAGGGGGTTTCCGAGGGGGTTCCGTCAACCACATGAACACACATCATTGCATGTTTGGTTTTCCTCAAGAACCCCAGTTTTTTACTGAAGCCCCCCCTCCCCTCACCTCCCCTCCCTTTCCTCCGTCTTTTTCCATATAAGATTTCAAGCAAGCGGTCCGGCTATGGAACACCATGTCATTCACGCCCCCCCCCCCCTCCACCCCCCCCACCCTCCCCCCCCCCCCCCCCCCCCCCCCCCCCCCCCCCCCCAACAGGTAACAAATCACTCTCTGTTCGCCAGTCGCTGATAGACGGGTCCAGAGCCCGTGGCCGTTGCCTGCATTGTAAAACGACCTCCATTCATGCCGCTGCCGCTTCACAGTGAGGCGTGCGTCAACACGAGCCTGCCCCTGACTGCAAGTGGATGTGGGAACGTCCGATACTACGAGTACGCCTCAAACCAGGAGACACACACATGCACACACATGCACACACACACGCGCACACACAGACACACACACACACACACACGTTTTCTTTTGATCACTGCATCACTGTTGTCCATCTCTCTGTGTGTCTCTTCTGCTCCTCCTCTCATAAAGTCAGTTCTCAGTCTGGAGGGACCAGAGTTTGACAGTTTCATTTGTCTTCCCCTTCACCCCTCTCACCCTCTGCTACTTCTCTTCCGTCTTTCTACTCGTTTAGCGTCCACTTCTCTTCTCTATTTCCCCCCCACCACCGCTGCCTCCCTCTCTCTCCCTCTCTCTCCCTCTCCCTCTCTCTCTCGCCCCGTTATCTCGGCAACTCACAAGCAGGACAACATGTGACGGGTGCTTAGCAACAACCGTTGCGGTGTGTGACGAGAGGAAGTCGTAATGTGACCACAACATGGACACAGAGAACAACAGGCCACCAATCGTAGTAGTAGTAGTAGTAGTAGTAGTAGTAGTAGTAGTAGTAGTTGTAGTAGTAGCAGTGGCGTCATGGGAGCGTACTTCGTGAAATTGAAGAATGATTTACTGGCTGGCTAGCGCTGGCTGCCCTGGGCCATACGGTCCAGGTTGGCGCTGGGTCAGGGTGGGTAAGGCTTATGACCACCGTGGTTGGCATGGGGCTTATTTTTAGAAGATCACCACTTCACAGGAATACAAATAAAAGGAGGAGAAAAAAAAGGATGCATGCATGCATGCAGGGTGCGCCTCGCATTCAGGCACGTAGTCCCTAGAGTACACAGGCGCGCGCACACACACACACACACACACAGCTGGAAGAGAGCAGCAACAGTATAGCATCTCACTGAGAGCGTTACAATAGCGACCGCATCCAACCATGAGCGCTCCTTCATTGTATAATCACACAATATTGATTATGAGAAACATCGTCCGATACGGACAGTTCGCATTCTCAGATAGAACCGGAGGAGGCAACTACAGTATGAAGCCACAACCTACTAACATCAGTGTTTCATGACACACACGCTGGTTTTTATATCACACTTTACAGTTGCCTCACATTCACACACCGACGGCGGTGCAAACCATGCAAGGTAACAACCAACACATCAGGAGCAGTTAGGGTTCGGTGGCGTCTTGCTCAGGGACACCCCGACACTTAGATAGGCAGAGCACGGGGATCGAACCAGCAACCTTCCTGTTGCCAGACAACCGCTCTTACCTCCTGAGCTACTGGCCGCCCTGGTACACGTAAACACAACACCACGGTGACACCAGCGGGACCCCTCTCTGATCGATTGGATCTACGCAAACACCTTTCAGATAACGGCGAAGCCCCGAAACTCACCGACAACAATCGCCGCCGTTGCCATGGTAACCCCATCGCCATGTTCCTGGTGTCCAGAGAACACGACACAGACTGACGCCGCGGTGCCAGCCAAACAACCTGGTGTGCCACGCGTGTGGTCGTCGCGTGCGTGCGTAGTGTGCCCATCAACTCAGAAGAAGTCATACAAACACGCACACACTCAACACGGCATAATCAAGAGGTCCTTGTGGCGCCGTGGCTGGTGTTGAGGATGATGACGATGGCGTGCAGGTGTACATGCCTAAGCATTCAGTTAGAGCCAGCTGGGGTGAGCAAGCCTAGTATAAATGAGACGAAAATTTAAAAATAATATAAAAAGCGCTAAGTGAGTGGGACAGACAGAGAGAGAGACAGAGAGAGAGAGAGAGAGAGAGAGAGAGAGGTGACAAACAGATGGTGTGCACACCTCTAAGAGGGTACGAAAAGGGAGGTGTTCCCATCCCATAGAGAGCAGGATTAGCGGGTCGGCGTGTGTGTGCTTCCGTGTGCATGTGTGTCCGTGTGTGTGTGTGTGTGAGAGTCCATGTGTGTGTGTGAGTCCGTGTCTGTGTGTGTGTGTGTGTGTGTGTGTGTGTGTGTGTGTGTGTGTGTGTGTGTGTGCATGTGTGTGTGTGTGTGTGTGTGTGTCAGTATCCATGTGTGCGTGTGTGTGTGTGTGTGTGTGTCAGTATCCATGTGTGCGTGCATGTGTGTGTGTGTGAGTCCGTGTCTGTGTGTGTGTGTGTGTGTGTCAGTATCCATGTGTGCGTGTGTGTGTGTGTGTGTGTGTGTGCGAGTCCGTGTCTGTGTGAGCGTCTGTTAGTCCGTGTGCGCATGTGTGTGCCCGTGTGTGTTGCGCGTGCGTGTGAGGCGTGCACGTGCCCGAGTGCGCGCGTGGCCCGGGTCTTCATGTGGAAGGCGAGTCGGCCGGCTGTGCGCATCTGCAGCGCGACAGAAAAACAAGTCAGCAGAAGAGAGTGAACCCTCTCACCCTTTTAGCGAAACAGTAGGGAGGAGGAGGAGGAGGAGGAGGGAGGGGCAGCGTCAGGAGATGAAGGAGGGAAGGGAAGAGACCAAACCGCGGTACACGGATTAGATGAGAAGGGGAAGGGAGGGAAAAAAAACCCCAGTTGGGGCCATCGACTAAATAAATCAAAGTACAAAAGGTGCATAGGGCCAATTCACTATTCTTCACCAGTCTCTCATGTGCCTTTAACTGAAGATACACGGGAGGAGGGGGAATAAATATGTGGATATTAAGAAGTACAGAAGTGGCAGAATGAGAGGAAAAAGTTTACAAATGAGTACGGCCCACTTATTCTTACGTTTTCTCAGGTTTGATCATCCATAAACACAGGGTCCACTCTGCTCATTGACGACATGAGTGAAATGATAACTACCATGTAATTAAGAGGCAAGCGACAGGACAGTGGTACTGCGTACGTTAAAGTACATTTACGGCAGCATTTGGACTGTACTATTGCAGTGTTTGGAGTAGGGGGTGGGGGGGAGGCACAGAAAGTTGAATAACTTGTAAGAGGTTGCTCGCGTTAAAAGTGACTAAATGAGGCTGCATTTACATTTTGTAAAACTGGTAAGTCGAGCTCGCATCATCCCTCGCACACGTCAAGTCCTGCATGTTGACAACATGTGCCTTCCAGTATCAACCCCATGTTAAAAACACACACACTCGGATCACCTCGGTGCTTTCAGTAGGGCCTGCATTACAACAACGAATGAACGATATCCATTGTGACTTTGCGCCCAATTGTCACCGGATGACGGCCACACTTTTCCCATTTTCCTACAGAAGGTAAAGGCAACAGAGTGTGAAAGGACGGAATATAAGGAAGGAAGGCAAGATGGGTGGAGGGGTCATGCAGAAGTACAATTTTCCCCTTTATTCAACCGCTGCCGCCCACAAAACACGTGACAATGGGCCTTTTGAAGCGCATCTAAATCATATAGGAGGTATGCGCCTGCATCCTTCCAGACTCGCTGCGACCGCGCAGCAGTGAGGAGAAACACAAGCCGGCTGTGCATTAGCCCCGACACAGGATTTATATAAGAAGGAACATGTTATGATGTCACTGGTTGAAATGTTACACCTGCCAGTGGGCTGCAGCCAGCACAAAAAAACTTTCCAAGTACTAGGTGGCTCAAACGATCACTTGGCTTAAACGAACGACACAATGATTTGATTTCACTAAACCAACCGAATGAATTGATTAGAAGATTAACACCCGGAGGAATTCTTCATTAATTATTTTATGATGATGGGCTACAATGAGCGAGGGATTGCTAGCTGTCATAATAATAATAATAATGATGATCCTGATAATTCTAACTAGCCAGCATATCTTGCATATCATTAATGGATATGCATTCATGTGTGTGTGTGTGTGTCTTGTGTGTGTGCACATGTGTAGAGGCTGGTGGTGATTTGCTACCTATAGACTTACCGAGCCACACCACAGTCATATGACAGACCTCCAAATACATTTAGAGCATCAGGATCAGTCACATGGATGGAAACACACACACACACACACACACACACACACACCACACAAGATAGGTCTAGCCTATATACATTCTCCCCACAGATAAACACACAACTTTATAGTTGACACACACACACGCTTTTTTCTGCCATTACCAGCTTTACAAATTGTCAACCAAAAAAAGGCCTCTCCCACAATATGAATATTTCAACGCTATCGTTCATTGTCCTTTGTGATAAGGTGTCATAAATTGTATGCATCGTCCAAGTTCATTCGAGCGAAAGGTATGACCTAAAATGTGCTTCTTCTGTATGTGTGTGTGTATGGGGGGGAGCGGGGTCTGAGGGGAGGCGGGGGGGGTGGGGGGGAGCAGGGAGGCCTGAAGAAGCCCACAGAAGAACATTTGATATAACCTCATTGGGAAATGTAAGCAGATATTGTGTCAACAATAATACACTGGCTAAAGGCGAGCGGCTCTGGTGGCCTCATCACCAAATCAGTCCGCTGCAGTCATCGGGGGGGAGGGCGGGGGGTTCAGACAGCATAGCCCACCCCCACACTGCTAATCCCTGCATTACCAGCCACGGCTCAACCTGAATATTACAGTGTCAAGTCGCCAACAGTTAAAATAGAGCAGATCCAAACAGCAACCAGGCCCGTCCAATCAGATGGTTGCAGCATGGCGTAATGGCATGCCCACTCCGTGTGTGCACTCGTGTGTGTGTGTGTGTGTGTGTGTGTGTATGTGTGTGTGTGTGTGTGTGTGTGTGTGTGTGTGTGTGTGTGTGTGTGCATGTGTGTGTGCACCCCACACTTCAGTGGGCAGATTATAGAGTTTATATATCATACACTGTATAGAATAGCTTTAAATCAGAAGAGCAATAGTGTTCACTCTGGTATCGTGATCACTCACGTGTGGTATGGGCATTACATAACAACAGGGGATGGGACATGAATTTGTGCAAAACAAAATGACCAAAGAACGCTGGGATCACTGGACGTCCAGCTAGCGATCAGTGAGTGATATTCTACATTTCTATGGGTTCTTTGCTACGAGCACAAGTGACACTGTTTACTTTGTAACTTAGGAAGTAACGCACTGCTAGTGTGCATGATGTGCTTGTAGCCACCAAGAGAAGGATCTTCTGAAAGAAAAGTGTGCTTTTTGAGCCCGGATCCTTAAAAACAAGGTAACCAGAATGTCTGTATACTCCGAAAAAGCATGGGTGATTCTATGGAGTGCATAAGAGTAGCACCTTTGTCTGCAAGTAAATGCCATGCCTCCTCTGTTTACTTTGTTTGTTTTCCTATTATATATATATATATATATATATATATATATAGATAGTTGCATACAGTATAAAGGTGGTGTGTCAATATTAATCCTTAGTTGTGTGGACATATTTCTGTGCATTAACTATTAACTTATGAAGAAGAAAAAAGCACTGTATCGTCATGACGCTGCAGTAAATGTGCGATGCGTTGTTGTCAAATTGGACAATACTGGAGCTCGGCAAATTTGCTACACAAGAATGTTCCGGCTTTGTCAACCAATCAAATGGTAATACACTGTGGGGGTCAAAGGTCAGGTCGTGTTTTTCGTCTTGCATCGGTAACACACACATGCCTACACGCGCACACACACGCACACAGAGGACAGTGAACAAACAAGATTAAAAAATGCAGTGGCAAGCAGTAAGAAGTTGAAAGGGGTAGCCTACTTTCAAGAGATAAAGGTCCC
The DNA here is from genome assembly GCA_002895965.2 of Coryphaenoides rupestris. NCBI lineage: Eukaryota > Metazoa > Chordata > Actinopteri > Gadiformes > Macrouridae > Coryphaenoides > Coryphaenoides rupestris. Next base: position 162,276 of record PIJE02000756.1, read on the forward strand.
CTCCTCCAACAGAACATGTCCACCAACGGTAGGCGAGATAGGCCTTCTGGACAACGCCACAAGCACATGACAGAGAGGCCGGCCGGCGGGGGCCGAGTTCCTGACCTGTCCAACAACACTGTGGTAATCTATCGACTGTGCTGCTCCTGCGAAGGCAGAATTATCACCCAACGTGTCATGTGGACTCCACTGACAAAAACGATCAAACAATGTTTTTACCGCCTGCCCATTAAAACAACCCCAAAGTCCTCATGTTCACAACATAACATTGCACTGAAATGTGTTTTCTTAATTTTAGCTTTTTATTTTTGAATTTCTATGTTCAATGTTATGCACCAATTCCAAAAGTGCAATCCTTGTTTGCAAAAACTAAGGCAATAAAGCTGTTCCTGGTTCTGATTCAGATGAATAGAACCAACTACAGGAATCCATAGGGTGACTTGGGTGTGTGAATGAAGCGAGAGAAGACAAGACGACAATCTGAAGCTAAAGACATCATTGACACAGCGGCGGCGGTCCATTCACACACAGTTCAGATGACTGGCCTCCTCCACAGCACTCCACACAGACACCTTCGCTATATGGAATACATAGAGAATGCACACCGATTGGACGGGTACTCGTCAGAAGCCAAGTGGTGAGATAGTATAGTATAGACAGTAGTCTCTCTCTCTTTCTCTCCCTCTCTCTCTCTCCCTCTAGGGTGGGCCACTTCAAACACATTCCAATCCATGCAAAGTATTGTGGGAAAATGCCACTGTTCACTTCGGTGAAGGGTGCCTAAGGATTCCACATAGGCAACCCAAAAGAGGCTCCAATACACCGCCAGCAAACAACATGGATCACAGATCAAACGGCCGCGCGTGTATTTTCTGCTTTCGCGTGCATTTTTGGATCTCTTGTTGTGTAGAGAACATTTACAGTATCTTGCACAAGAGTCACGCCGCTGATGATAGATCTTCTATAATATGCATGTCCACTAGGTCTCTGACCGCGCAGGTAAAAGCGCGCAGCACGTAGGCCGTGACATACTGTACGCATGCACACACACACCGACACAGGGAAAGGCACACAAACACACACCCTGGCCTTTCCAGCAGAGCTTTTCTTGAGGCCAAGAGGAGCAGGAAGGGGGCAAGGCACTCAGTTGCACAACTTGTTTTTCCCTGGTTATCCAAGGGGAGGAAGACAGCGTAGAGGCTCCCTCCCGGAGCTGATCATTAGCAATGCATTTAAACCTTTCAGAGGTTCATCACAATCAACCTCATTCTAGGCGGCTACCGGTTAAAAGAAAGCAATATTACGTTCTTCAGCCCTGCCGTCCGGAAATCACAGTCAGTGGGGTAAGGTTCACGACGACGTGTTGCACAGCGTGTGGACTCAGGACACATTTTTTGTGGTATGGTGGTAATATTTCTGGTTGTTGTTTGGTCTTTTCCCCACCCTCAGGCACAAACGGCCGGAGAGTTCCAAATATGGTAACTTCTCGGAGAATTGAGGAAATCAGGAACCAGAAAAGGACAAATGACATGTGCTCCACTCCCTCAGAGAGATAGCAGTAGTAGTCCCCCTCCCTCCCCTTCTCTGGCCCCAGCCTCCTGACACATCCTGTGTAAAACAGCCATAACCGGGCAAAAGCAGCTTGTAATTACACAACTGGCCATTCAACCAACGAGCAGCAGTCACTGCATACATAAATCAATTCAGCAATTTTGCCATTTTAAATGATCACTATCGATATCCACGTGGTCATACATTGAAACTGCTCTTGGATAATATATATATATATATATAATGTTTATATATATGCTATACATGTTGCTTATTACACAGTCTCTCACACAGTTTTCCACTGGTTCTAATGTGTTGTAATGCCTACACATGGCTGTATACAGTACATACAAACGTCTGTTATTCAAGAGAAGCAAATTGCAGAAGCAATGATGAGAATAATAACCGATTAATATCCTTCCACGTCCACGTCTAGCACAGCTTACAATGCATCGTGTTCCCCATTCGAACAATCCCATTCACACAACAAACAATCAAATCACAAATACACTGCATTGTACGATTATTTACGACGCTGTCAGTCAGTCAACATATTCATTTTAAGTTCCCTTTCATTGATAAAAATAAATAAATAATCGAAACGTAATAGTAGTGTTCCCGTTACGACCGCCTCGCTGCAGACGCCGTACGCTAACGTGTGGGGGGCGTGGCTACGTTTGTTTACGTTTCCGGCGGAGAGCGGCGTGAGCGCCGCGTATGTTGTTTTGTTGCTGTTGTTGTTGCTGTTGTTGTTTGTTACGTGGCCGTGCAGAGACCTATAGTCGTGCGCACCCTGGGGCCGACGCATCTACGACCAGGCCTCGATCATATATATATATAGATTATATATATATATATATATAATATATATATACCTTTAAGGCGAGGGGGGCGGGGCTAACATGCTTCAATAACTTATACCAGGGAATACAAAATAATATCAATAATACAGGACCTGGTGTCACACATGACTAGCTGGTTCATTAGACCCATAAGGACCCATAAGGGATACTTTGACAACAACAATATATACATACAGACAGTGCCTGTCTGGTACCCACTTCATCTGTTATTACACTGTTCTGCCCTTCTAATATAATATATATAGTCGGGATCATGTATTCGCCTTTACCTCAATGAAATGCAAATGAAGACGCTTCATTGAAAGACCTCGACGATGGGCTACAATATATTACACATGAATTATACAACAGGCCAGTAAAGAAATGCATCTGAATTAGAGCATGTGCAGCATTGACATGTGCAAGAACGGAGGTGGGAGAAAAAAAAAGTCAACTCAAAATGTACACTTACTTTCTCCATTCAATAGCACAGAGTGACACACGACGTAGACGCAGACCAGAAGAAGCACACTCGGCGTCCCGGGCTTCGGCGTCCAGGGGCCCATGTTGCCAGTAGTTTCCAGGTGATCTCTTCTTGTGGAAGTTCATACACCGGGGAAAAACTTCAACAACTTGTTCCAAAAATGTTCCTTTTTTGACAATCAGTAGGTTGTAATAACAAATGTATAAAACCTCATTACAAATGTGTTATAAAGATATCGGCTGTTGCCCCCCACAGCCCGCCACCACCCCCACCATCCACCCCTAGAAGGGGCCGGTCGGGGTCCAACGTGGTTGTTTGTCTGTGCGATGACTTTAATTAAAATGATGGGTCTCGTTTTATTTAGTAGACCCCCAGTGCTGCCGACCAGACCACTAAATCACGTGGTCTTGGGTTCTGGCGAAACACGTGCGAATAAAAAAGAGCTTCATTTTCCACAAGCGCGGTACGCGGTGGTAGTTGTTGCCTTTCATCTGGTTGAATAATAGTAACAACACGACTAATATCCCATGGAAACAGATCCCGGGTCCTTGAGGGTCCCCCCCCCCCCCCGGACGACGACGACGGGTCCCAGTGAACACACTTCCTTGAAAAAAAAACCACAAGGCTGGTTAAGTAGTCGTGATCACCACCACCACCACCACGAAGTGAACTGCCTTCCTTCCACGCCGATCAATGGAGCTCCAACAGTAATTTGCCCCCCCCCTCCCTCCAAAGTTCCCAATATCATCCAAAACCCAAGTGAGATACTGTTGTTGTTGTTGTTGTTTGTTTGCTTGCTTTTTTTTTCCCCCCTGAGTCCACAGGTCCTCTTGGTTATCTGCGGTCCCACGTATTCGCTGCTCGCAGTGCAGCCCCGTCCGTTTTCTTGGGTTGAAAAGCAACACACAAAAAAAAAGCTCACCTTTTTTTTTCCAAGGGGCGTAAAGGTAAAAGACACCACTGGTTCCCGACCACTACCACCACCACCACCCAACGACCGACCAACCGACCGAACTCGGGGTTGGAATCCGAGCGAGCGTTCTCTCTCCCCCCCCCCCACCACCACCCCGGCGACGACCTTCCTCTGAACCCCGTCACCCCCGCGCTGACCACGCCGCGCCGCGCCAACGACCGACACACGGACAACCCGACCGACCGCAGCAGGGGCACCGAAAACAACACAACGCAACACAACACAACACAACAACCCCCGTCGGCTTTTGTGTGTGTGTGTGTGTGTGTGTGTGTGTTGTGGTCTCACAACACAACCACAACACAGCAGCCAAACGTATAAAAATCAATTAAAAAAAAAACCAGTTGTCGTGGCGAGAAAGTGAGAAAACTCCCGCACCACAGGAGCTCTGTGTGTGGTGTGTGTGTGTGTGTGTGTGTGTGTAGGGGGGGGGGGAGAAAACACACCTAGCAACACACACACACACAAAAAAAACCAACCCAGCAAACGTGGTCTACTCGTCTCTTTAGAGCCGAGACGAGACCAGTAAGAAGATACACGTCGAGAGTATCAATATTCCGACGTGTCCGACGGGTCTCCCAGGATGAGGTGAACGATACGATAACGACAAGAAATTAAAAGCAAAAACCGCCCCCCCCCCGCAAAAAAAAACGGCGAAACTTCGTGTATTCCCGTCGTGGTTTGGAGCTTAAGCGGTACCTCTCCTCTTCTCTTCTCCTCTCTCCTCTCTCTCTCTCTCTCTCTCTCTCTCTCTACTCCCAGTCAGGTTCCCCCCTCGTTTTTTCCTCCTCCGTCTCCTCTCCGCCAGTAAACAAGTCCCGCCAGTCAGCTGCTGGTGGGGCACTGGGGGCGCAAAACACGGAGCGGATTCCCCGTAGAAATCCCACACACACACACACACACACAGAGAGAAATACGGATCCGGACTCACTCACTCACTCGCTCGCTGACTCGCTGAACCGAGCGAATGCTGCCTGGTGGCCCAAAGCGTAAGTCAAGCGATACGTTTTTATTTAAAGATGAGGCCAAAATTAGGATGAATTCATTTATAGGATAGGACTACGTTTTCACATCTGTTTCATCGTGTAATTTATGTTTAAATGTATTTAGTTTTTTGTTTTTTTCTGTCTGTAAACCTACCGGCAACTTGACTTTATTAAAAAACGAGGATACATATGAAGTGGATTTTAATTAATTATTCCCCTTCAACTGAAACAACTGCGGTGTGTACATTTTGTGTGTGTTATGTGTGTGTTATGTGTGTGTGTGTGTGATGTGTGTGTGTGTTATGTGTGTGTGTGTTGTGTGTTGTTGTGTGTGTGTTATGTGTGTGTGGCAACTATTGATGATGTAACTACTAAACTAGAGACTGCACCTGTGGTGGAGCTGGGATGAACAGCCCCGGCAGCTTTGCATAATAAACATCCTTGTAATAAACCTGTCTTCTATGACGGGATACATAACCGCACACGGTGCCAGTAGCCTATGTTCTTGCAACAGTTGGCAACACTTTGGGAGTCTGTTGATGGTTTATTGTTCATATTATTTATGGGATAGTAAAATAAGAAAGAAAAAGATGGCTATTTGCCCTAATGAGTTAGTTAATTGAATGATTGATGGGGAGAATGGAAAGCTTACAACGGAGAGCTTAGAATACTTAAAATAAGTACATTTACAATACAAAGAGATCTCGCTGTACGCCAAGGCTTCCTGTCCCAACATCCGCAAAATGATAGAACAAATATTATTGCTTAGAAGAGAATGGATATCAAATGCATCCTCTTATCAAGTTTCAGTGTGTGTCAGTGTGTGTGTGAACTTTAAGCAATGATAGGAACAGACAAACAAGTGTGTGTGTGCGTGTGTGTGTGGTGTGTGAAGATAACATGGCGACCAGAGGCCTGTCCTGTGTGAGTTCAGTATGAGAAGTGTCTATAAATAACTGCTGTTTAAAAAACATGAGAGGAAAATAGCCCAAATTAGGACATCGGATTCACCGCGTGGGTAAAAATAACCAGATTCAGATGTAGAGCAGGGACTAAGATTAGATACAGACATGTGGTAACTACATCAACACATGTTTCTGAATTGTTTGTCTCTGTGTGTGTGCGCTGGGAAATACCGTCGAATTTCATCATACCGTCGGCCATTTTGAAAATCCTGATGTATTGAACGTATCTATATTTAGCACAGCGTCTGTTTTAGTCTTCTTCATTTATAGCACCGCTGTTCTGTTCAAGCGTACATGAACACGTGTGTGTGTGTGTGTGTGTGTGGTGTTACTACCTTGCTGTTGATTAGTTTGTGTGTTGCGTATAGTATGATTTGCTAAGCACTAGAATAGGGTTTTCGAACCCACAACCCTTCCAGTTTGTACATTGCAACGTCATCTCACAATGACCACCGCCATTTTGGGAGCATTGATAGGGATTGGAATACTTACATAGTTATAATGTCGGTTGTGATGTTTGGTTATTGTTTAATGAATTCATCGTGAAATTATTTGTCATCAATGGGAACACATTGTTGAAACTGACCAGCTTAATTTTAAGTTTCAGCTTAATTACGTTGGATTTGACGGTAGGCCTACCTATCCTGAGTCCTCTCAATATGGCCGACAATCGCCACACAAAAATCCCATGATGCATGCTGATGCCCACCCCCCCCCCCCCGTATGTAGCATCATGTCATATTCAGAGATGAGGCAAAGTCTTGCTCAGACTCTGTGTGATTGAAAGAGACGCTAGACTAACCGTGAGACGCTGCAGCTCAGGGCTGTTCAGTTCACCGACTCACAAAGCCCGTCTTCTGCAATGTTTTATCCGGCCATAACATGTCTCTTCTGTCAGGGGGTTATTGCATTCCACGGAGAGAGAGAGAGAGAGAGAGAGAGAGAGAGAGAGAGAGAGAGAGAGAGAGAGAGAGAGAGAGAGAGAGAGAGAGAGAGAGAGAGAGGGAAAAGAGGGTGTGTGAGAAAAGAAAGAAAAAAAGAGAGAGAGAGAGAGAGAGAGAGAGAGAGAGAGAGAGAGAGAGAGAGAGAGGAGGAAAAAGGAAGAGGGGCTGGGGAGGGTTCCGTAGAATTTGGGATGGATAAAAAACTGTGAGGGGGTGCAGCTCCATAATGGATGAGCTGATAGCGGTGAAAAGAAGTCCCGACCCACGAGACGAGTGGAGTGCGTTGATATACAACCGTCCGAGACAGCAGCGCCACTGCTGGAACTATTCCGGTCTCTTCTGCGTGGCGGAGGCCTCGGCGCTCCAGCTATATCTCCCCGCAGGGACGGGCCTGACATTTACAGTTTTACATTACGGGACAAGCGCAGGCCTTTCAGAACACTGACACATTCACAGCAAGCTGCTCGGGACCCCCCCCCCCCCCACCCCACCCCCCCCCCCACCCCCTCCCCACACACACACACACACACACACACACACACACACACCACCACCAACACCACCACCTCCCCAGAGCCGGGCCGGTCCAGAAAGTTCTCCCTTCACCCGGGGTGAACCCAGAGCCAGCAGACACCCGCCCGGCGACAGGTATACCCTGCGCCAGCCCGGTCCCAACCAATCAGCTTTAACCTTTGTAGAAAACCTAGGGGGGGGGGGGGGGGGGGCGGGGCTAAACCAGTGTATATTTTAGAGTCTGTCAGGTTTGTTGTTTTTCAGAATGTTTTAGCCCTGTGGCCCAGTCTTCATAGCAACCAATGTTTCACGGGAAGTTATTGCATCAAAATGCACGATTTATGTGCGTCCAAGTGTGTGTGTTAAAAGTCACCACAGTCACAACACAACACATCCCGATGGAATCCTTAAAGTGCATCAGCAGACCTGATTATGTGCAACACGTTGTTAACACTTAAACATCAACAGCATAATTAGTTCATAATAACTACATAACAAAAACAGCATTGACGGTGATAAGTCTGATCTTGCAGGTAGAGGATTGCCAGAAGGAGGTGCAGGAAGATGGAAAAATGCTTGAAACACAAATCAATTCATACGTCACGCGCTGCGGTTGAAAAGGATCCTCTTGATAGATCGAGGAGGGCGTGAGTCAGGGGGAATTTGTGCCGACAACCTGACAGACACTAATATACTGGCTGCGTGACGCGGCCTTGGGTTGGGAGGACGCCGGCTTCGACAAAATGTAACCCTTTGTGTTCACAACAAATCACCGAGCGTCTGTTTGGCCTTGATGGAGCACCTCCATCCAACACTCTCCACCGGAGGACAAAACATCTGAGGTGTGACGTTGGAGGTGACCTTGGAGGGGGACCTGGCCTTGTGCCGTCCCCCCCCCTCTGTTCACAGTGGCCAATTTGATGAATTTCCCCCCAAAATATTCACGTAGCAAATGACGGACTTCATTGAATGGATGTGTGTGTGTGTGCCTATGTGTGTGTGTGTGTGTGTGTGTGTGTGTGTGCCTATGTGTGTGTGTGTGTCTTTGTGAGTGATAGTGTGTGTGTGACAGTGTGTGTGTGTGTGTGTATGTGTGTGTGTGATAGTGTGTGTGTGACAGTGTGAAAGTGTGTGTGTGTGTGTGTGTGTGTGTGTGTGTGTGTGTTTTATGTGTTTTCTGCTCAAACAGAATTGAATAGAAGAATTGACATTACATTCACGTTCATCAAAATGATCCAAAATGACTTCAAAGTGAAACTGAGCACATTCTGAGCCTGCGATCAAAATTGGAGTATGAAATATAACTATAGAGAGAAGGAATGGTGAATACAATAACCTCTTTTTACCTCTCATTCTCACACAAACATGCAAACACACACACACACACCAGCACAGACACGCACACGCACGCACACACACACACAGGCACACACACACACACACACACACACACAGGCACACACACGCACACACATGCATAATCCACACAGCCCTGAGGAGTCTGCCTTGTTCCAGGAAAGGCCCTCCACCTGCTGTATGAGGCCTCCTGGGAGGAACCGTTAAGGGGGAACCCTGAGAATACACCACCACCACCACCACCACCTCCACCACACACCAGCACATCCACCACCACCTCCACCACCACCACCTCCAGCACACAAGCAGCAGCAGCACCACCACCACCTCCACCACACCAACCGTCCACATGCAGCACCACCTCCAGCACCACCACCACCACCACCTTCTCTACACCACCACACCACCACCACCACCTCCAGCACCACCACACACACCACCTCCACCTTCTCCACCACCACCTCCACCTCCACCACCACCACCAACCAGCACATCCAGCACCACCGCCACCACCTTCTCTACACCACCTCCACCACCACCACCTCCACCTCCACCACCACCTCCTGTCCATATGCAGCGTGACACAACACCACCACTTCCTGGAGGCCACAACCCAGCGGCATTGGCCCCTCCAGCCCCCCTGGCCCCCCGGGACCCCCTGGCCCCCCGGGCCCCCCGGGCACGGGCCCCAGCCACCTGGCCCACTTCTTCATCTCCCTTCCCCCAACAGACGGTTGTTATGCTGCTGGTCCGGTTCGTCCTTCAAGCAGAGTGAGGGGCCCCACGCTAAGGGGCCACACACAGGGTCTGCGGGCCACCCAAGCCATCTCACAATTCCCATGTGACTACCATCTAGTGACATCACAAGTGGTCAGATCAGGTAAACTGATCTAGTCAGTATACATCTAGGTGGACATTCCCACTTGTGAGTAGTCACATGGCAATTGTGAAACGGCTTGCAATGGCTAAACACACTCACGTCTGGTGGTATAATAGGGGACCTTAGTAGTAACTTAGTAGTAAGTAGTTTCTCAATTTTCATAAATTCTGAAAGAAATGTTATACGTCAATGTAGGGGGTCTGGGGGCTAGTGGCTTGGGGGCCCTCAGCTGTTTGCTCGTGATGCTTATAGCTGGGAATGGCCCTAACGTCACTTGAGAGCTGGTCACATTGGCAGAATGTTACTCATCAGACAAAGTAAATGAGGATTTAGTTGGATTAAACGTCACAGGTTTGAAGGACTGTTACAGAATGTGAGAATGTAAGAATGTAAGTTTAAACCCATTATGAATTGCTATTCGTCGGTGTCCTTTGTCCCCAAACTATTTGTCATACTCTGGTCCCAGGGGTTGCTACAATATTCATCTGTATGTTATGCAGACCTGCACACCCATGTTATGTTATGAAACAGCATATTTTCATCTGGGGATTGGGGGGGCGGGGGGAGGAGGGGGGGGAGGGCGTCACAGTAATGGCAAAACCAAGGAATGCATGCTATGATGAACATGTGACAATAAAACACTTTGACTTTGACATACAATCTAAAGCTGTTAAAACCAACAAATCACAAAGCGGACAGCAAGGCAATTCCCAAGGAAAGCCTCCATTAAGATAACACCACAGGGTCCCCATCATGAGATACAAGCCATTAAAAAAGCACAGGACAGAACTGGTTGGTAACCCGAGGCACTGGATGACGATGGACACTATTTTATGCACCATACACCACACACTACGTTCACTGTTACACGTATCGACTGTCACGCGATACGTATCCTATAGCCATCCTAGATACATCCTAGCCATTGGGCCTCCGTCCAGTGCTGAGTCTGACCTATAGCTGCCTGTCCTGTCGTAGTTCATGGCTTCTGTTAGCTCCACTAAGTCTCTCTCTCTCTCTCTCTCTCTCTCTCTCTCTCTCTCTCTGGAGCCGTTCGGCACTCAGGAGAAACACATCTCCTCCTAATTGGAATTCATTAGAAGAAGGAAAAAAAAAAGGAAGGAATACAAGATGGAAGATCATCGATTAATTGTTACTTAATGCGCACACAAGCACACACACACAACACACACGTGCACGCACACAAACGCAGACACACACGCACGTGCACTCCCCCTCTTTAATATGTTTGAATGAGCGCAAAGTCTCTCCTTTGTTGATGTGGAAGACTTGGTAATTAGCTGCCTGGGGAGGCAGGAAGTGTGTGTGTGTGTGTGTGTGTGTGTGTGCGGCGATGTGTGCGTGTGTGTGTGTGTGTCCACTACAGCAGGACGGGCTAGGCGCTAACCAGACAGTGTGAGTTTTTTTTGTGTTGTAGTGATGAAGCCATGCAGTCTCTGAACATGAGGTGCTCAGTCCTCAGCCTGCAGCTCCCACAAACCAACGGGAGGAGGTGGAGAGAGAGAGAGAGAGAGAGAGAGAGAGAGAGAGAGAGAGAGAGAGAGAGAGAGAGGGCGAGAGAGACCTTCACATTGTCTCTCCTCATGTACCCCAGCTACCGACATGAGAAGAGGCATCCCGTGACTGGCCTGGCTGCCGATTGGCATGTGACAGCGGGGCAGCGCAGGAACAGAGTGTGCGACGATAACACACACGTGCACACACACACACACACACACACACACACACACAGCACACACACACACACACACACATTCCTCCCTTACAAGTCACAGGGAAGTATTCGGTTTCAGGGAATATCGGTGTGGAAAACAGTTGTAATTGTCACCGTAATTGTCACGAGTGAAACTGGCTACGCTGAGCCTTGACGTTCCAAATGAATGACGCGCACGCAGCAGACAATGTGGAACGCGCACACACACACACGCGCACACCCACACACACACACCCACAGCTTATCTCTCCCTACAGGTGCAGTGTGACTGTGTGGGTGTGTGCTTATGCACGCTCCGGAGGGGAGTCTCGGCTCCGCAAGTTACAGTATTTTACGACGTCCTTGAGTGGAACACTTTCCAAGCACAGTGTGTAAGAACTGGATTAAAGACGCTACAGAAGACGACGTACGTACAATGGCAAGTTGTCGTTGAGTTCTTAGTAATGGGCTTCGTATTCTCATGAAGGGATGGCCAAAAATGTGATTGAAGTTGCTGCGTTTGTGTGCCAATTTGTTTCATTATCTGGCAACCCGCGGCATCATACAGCCTGAATGAAAATTTCAATGGAAAATATACTGGCTGTAGCATTGTTGTGGGAGAAGCCAGTTATTTCGACGTAGCATCTTTCCCTACAGGATAAGATGATTTTCAATCTATCTGCATTAGCGCATTGGGATATGGTGTGGGGGGGAAACAGCTGCAGTTGTTGCCAATACTCTCTGGGACGCAGCTTAGCGCAGATGCTTATGTACCCTGACTCATCTGATAGTTAATGACGGAGTTGGGCTAAGATGGCAGGTAGGATGACTAACCCCCGGCTGCAGGCAAGATGGAGGAAAGGTAAACATTGTTCATTTGCATATACTACCCTCATTGAAATGATACAAAGGCTGCTTGACAAGCGATGAACTTCCCCTTTAATCGCTGATGACATCATTGTTATTTTATGATATTTGTATTACCGTTAAATATGAAGGAAGTGGGACTGATCTAAGGTCAATGGTGACTGTAACACAGGGTTTTGCTGTATGAAGGAAGTGGAGACAGAACTGATCCAAGGTCAATCGTGGTCGTTTCTTCGAGGAAGTTCAATAATCGCAGAGTGCTGACACTGTGGACATACATCAGCCTGAGCCATCGGACGGGGGGGGGGAGGCGGGGGGGAGAGACAGCTAAGCCCCAAAGGGAACACCGCAACACCATGCATGGCTTAACACACGCCATGATGCGCCCTGTGATATCGGACACAGATATCCGATCACACTCACACACATACAGCACACATCCCCTGAGCCATGATGATCACGGCTACTTTTAGACCCTCGAATTGATCCGCAGGCCTCCGGACTGCCTGTCTGTCGTCGGTCTGTCTCCCTCTATCCCTCTCTCGCCCCTTTCTCTCTATCCCTCTCTCTCCTTCCCTGTCCCCCCTTTTCTCTCTATCTCCTCTCTCTCTCGCTCGCTCATCCCCAATCTATCTCTCTCTCATCCCTCTCTCTCTCCCATCAACCTAAGCTTTGACAAATTTGCCCATAAGCGCAACAAGGCAACATTGCACTGAAATGATGCTTGCTGTTCATCTGGAGAGAATCGTGAATGACGATATGAATATAGACAATATATGTTACAACACAACCAAAATCAATGAGCAATAAGACAAATACATGGCTATATTAAAACAAATACAAAACAATATTAATAAGCAATACAAAAATAAAAGCAATGAGGATGGGGGGTTGGGCAGCATTTGGTACCGGGCAGCGCGAGAGGGCAGGAATGACTGCCCGTTGCCGTCCGTTGTAGTCGGGTAACGGGTGGCAGTCACACTCTCTCTTGGGGGGGGCGGGGCTAAACCAGTGTATATTTTAGAGTCTGTCAGGTTTGTTGTTTTTCAGAATGTTTTAGCCCTGTGGCCCAGTCTTCATAGCAACCAAAGTTTCACGGGAAGTTATTGCATCAAAATGCACGATTTATGTGCGTCCAAGTGTGTGTGTTAAAAGTCACCACAGTCACAACACAACACATCCCGATGGAATCCTTAAAGTGCATCAGCAGACCTGATTATGTGCAACACGTTGTTAACACTTAAACATCAACAGCATAATTAGTTCATAATAACTACATAACAAAAACAGCATTGACTGTGATAAGTCTGATCTTGCAGGTAGAGGATTGCCAGAAGGAGGTGCAGGAAGATGGAAAAATGCTTGAAACACAAATCAATTCATACGTCACGCGCTGCGGTTGAAAAGGATCCTCTTGATAGATCGAGGAGGGCGTGAGTCAGGGGGAATTTGTGCCGACAACCTGACAGACACTAATATACTGGCTGCGTGACGCGGCCTTGGGTTGGGAGGACGCCGGCTTCGACAAAATGTAACCCTTTGTGTTCACAACAAATCACCGAGCGTCTGTTTGGCCTTGATGGAGCACCTCCATCCAACACTCTCCACCGGAGGACAAAACATCTGAGGTGTGACGTTGGAGGTGACCTTGGAGGGGGACCTGGCCTTGTGCCGTCCCGGCCCCACCCCCCCCTGACCATGTCCGACACAAGGATTTCATCCCTTTTCTCTGTTTTTTCCCCCTCTGTTCACAGTGGCCAATTTGATGAATTTCCCCCCAAAATATTCACATAGCAAATGACGGACTTGATTGAATGGATGTGTGTGTGTGTGTGCCTATGTGTGTGTGTTTGTGTGCCTATGTGTGTGTGCGTGTGTGCCTATGTGTGTGTGTGCGTGTCTTTGTGTGTGATAGTGTGTGTGTGACAGTGTGTGTGTGTGTGTGTGTATGTGTGTGTGTGATAGTGTGTGTGTGACAGTGTGAAAGTGTGTGTGTGTGTGCGTGTGTGTGTTGTGTGTGGTGTGTTTTATGTGTTTTCTGCTCAAACAGAATTGAATAGAAGAATTGACATTACATTCACGTTCATCAAAATGATCCAAAATGACTTCAAAGTGAAACTGAGCACATTCTGAGCCTGCGATCAAAATTGGAGTATGAAATATAGCTATAGAGAGCAGGAATGGTGAATACAATAACCTCTTTTTACCTCTCATTCTCACACAAACATGCAAACACACACACACACACCAGCACAGACACGCACACACACGCACACACACACACAGGCACACACACGCACACACCACACCACCACACACACAGGCACACACAACGCACACACATGCATAATCCACACAGCCCTGAGGAGTCTGCCTTGTTCCAGGAAAGGCCCTCCACCTGCTGTTATGAGGCCTCCTGGGAGGAACCGTTAAGGGGGAACCCTGAGAATACACCACCACCACCACCACCACCACCTCCAGCAGCAGCAGGAGCAGCAGCAGCAGCAGCATCACCACCACCTCCACCACCACCACCACTCCAGCAGCAGCCAGGAGCAGCAGCAGCACCACCACCACCTCCACCACACCACCCGTCCACATGCAGGCACCACCTCCAGCCACCTCCACCACCACCACCTTCTCTACACCACCACCACCCTCCAGCACCACCACCAACAACACCACCTACACCCGTCCACCACCACCTCCACCTTCTCCACCACCACCACCAACTGCCAGCACATCCAGCAACCACCGCCACCACCTTCTCTACACCACCACCCCACCACCACCACCTCCACCTCCACCACCACCTCCCGTCCATATGCAGCGTGACACAACACCACCACTTCCTGGAGGCCACAACCCAGCGGCATTGGCCCCTCCAGCCCCCCTGGCCCCCCGGGCCCCCCGGGCCCCCCGGGCCCCCCGGGCCCCCCGGGCACGGGCCCCAGCCACCTGGCCCACTTCTTCATCTCCCTTCCCCCAACAGACGGTTGTTATGCTGCTGGTCCGGTTCGTCCTTCAAGCAGAGTGAGGGGCCCCACGCTAAGGGGCCACACACAGGGTCTGCGGGCTTCAGGCGTCGTCAGACCGGTTATTAGTATTGCGCCTTACACTGCTGCTGGCTTTGCCTCCGTTTGGTTTGGGGGACAGTTTGGACAATTGTGTTAAAGGTTATTTTCTATGTTATGAATCAGAATCATCGGGGTATTTTACTCAATGTGGATGAAATCTGTGTACGAATTGAAAACGCCTTCACCTTCTCTCTCTCTCACCCTAAACATGCAGCCGATAGCCACTAAGCTGCCGTCAGCACCCGCCAACCCCTCCATCCCCGCTGCCCGCTGGGAAATCCTGAAGCGCCGAGAGGTGAAAGAGCCAAGAAGCGAGAAATGAAGGCTCTCAGCGGTGCTGCTACCCAGGGGGCTCCGTACATCAAAGCCGCCGTGAGGACCAGCGGGGGGGTGCGGCGGCGGCAGCGGCGGCTGACAAATCGGCTGAAGGCTTCAGTGCATTAACCCACATGTTGACACTTGGCCAGCGACCCAGGGGAGCAGGGAGGCAATCGCAGGCAGCCCTGAATGACATATAGGCCAGGTCTGCTATATGGGCGTGCCGCCGTGCATAACACACACACACACACACACACACACACACACAGGTACACATTTAAGATATGCTGTCATAAAAAACGCTGAACATCAGGGTTTTTTTCATTAGTTTTTATTTTTTTGGTTTTTCATGACATTAAATTATAGTATATAAAAGTATAACCCCCTCCTCCTCATTCTTTCTACAACTCCATGCTTCTCTAGTGATCTCTTCACCTTTCTAGCTGTCACACAGCTGTGTGCGTGTGTGTGTGTGTGTGTGTGTGTGTGTTTTGTGGACAGAGCAAGAGTTAGACACAACACAACCACACAGACAGACACAGGCAGACACATTCTCACTCTCACTCCAATGTAAACCACCACACACACACACACACACACACGCAAACACACGTGTACACACACACACGTGCACACACACACGCATACACACACACACACACGTGCACACGCACACGCATACACACACACACACACACAGGAGAGTGGGTGGGTTTCAGATGTAGACACTGTAACGGTAGAACCAAAACAGAGACATCTACCATAACACCTGTGCTGTGCAGATGGGAAAGATTAGAAGATTAAGTTCATTGGTTCATCTGCCACTCGCTCTGTGTCACACATCCATTAGTTAGGGCTAAATGATCGTCTTTTAAACGGTTATGAAATCATGATTTAAAACTGCGATGTTTTGATTACACAACATAAGGTAACCTAGGGTCGAGTTTATTTAGCCTCTAGCACCCTTTCAACACAGAGGCCAGTGCTATAGGCTAAATAAACTCGACCCTAGGCTACCTTATGTTGTGTCATCAAAACATGATTTCCAGAAAAAAACAACCAACGGTACGTTTTCTCATGAACTCAAAATGCCTTCATGGCTCCCGACCGTAGCAGTGGCCTGACTATTATTAATATCGGAGACCTTTTACAACTTGGGCAGACATTCTTTACCCTCGTGTTACCTCGGGGGCAAAGAAGCAAACGGAAAAAAAAAAGTTCCTTCCTTCCTTCATCTCGGTCGGCAACCTAAATCCTGGCGGTAAACACGGCCAAAAATTAAATTAAAAAGAGCTCGAAAGAAATGGAAGTTATTGCATGTTTTGGAACTTAAATGCACCTCGCTGTTTAAAGGATTAAGTCCATTAAACACACACACACACACACACACACACGACAAGGTGGATATAGGCAAATGTGACGAGAAAGATCACAGGAGAGTCGTTAACTGGACGTATGATACTTATAGTTTTTATTAAAATAAGATAGGCTCCTCCTCCTCGTCCACATCGCTGTTTTGAGCTACTTTCCATAGGAATAGATACTTGGACTCATTCAGAGGGGCTCATTCAAGTCGATCAGGGCAAAGGTCACGGTGGAAACAAGTCATTAATGAACCTTTACTCTCCATTGTGACTCACAAAAAAAACAAAAACCCACACGTGTCCCTGCGGCACAGAGAACGGCGAGCTTCGAAGTCCACAACAAGTCTCAGAACAAGGTTAGAACCAAAGCCCAGATCCACCTGGTGGTGGGGTCTGGTTTGGTGTCATGGATGGCGGCCGAAAGCACCTGTGATGACGAGTCATTTTGTATATATTGCTGTCTGAGCGATATATACAAAACAAATGCAGGCCGAAACTCTTTGTAAGTCGTTTTGCAGCAAAGCGTCAAGCGCCAAAACGCTCCCCAACTGTAAATGTAACCACGATGATGATGATGATGATGTGAGTGATGACTCCACCACCCCGTCACAGACACACACACAACACACACCCCAACCTCATTTGGTCTCCTCCCGATGGCCTACATAGCTTGGCTTCCGCCAGATAGAAATACCCCCCAGGGATCCCAAAATACATACGTAGCAAGCGAGCAGGCAAGTAAGTCGGGGCCTCACCGCGCCAGCCGAGAGGCAGGGCGGGCGGGCGACGGCTACGGCTACGGCTACGGCTGCTGCTGCTGCTGTTGCTTCTGCTTCTGCAGGCGGAGGGGAGGTGAGGCTGGGGGGGGGGGGGGGAGGGGGGAGAGCAGCAAGCCCAGGCAGGCCGCTCCGCCATCTACACCCCAGGACGGGCCTGCAATCTGCACGCTAAGAAGAAGTCGTGCAAAAATGACGACGCGCTCCCTCGTGTGTCGTGTCTTCCAAGAGAGTCAACTGAACTCCACGAAAACGTTCAAGACTGGATCAAAGGAAGCATGTATGAGCTGAAGGAGATGGATCGTTTTTTTTAAATAAGCCACCGGAGTCAGCGCCAAGCTTGGATCATTCAACAGCTCCCCGGCCTTTATTTAGTCATAACGTCTATCCTCGAATCGGTTCGGTTTTTAAATAGGCGGTCGAGTTCATCGGGGTCACGTGTGCTTTCCCTCTTCCGAGGTTCTCGCCTGCCGCCCCGTGGCGACGCGGCGCAACGGACCGTCGGTGAACAGCAGGGGGCGCCAAAGCACAAGAAAACGTGGAACCCCCCCCCCCCCCTCCCCTCATTAGGCTTCCATGCAGTAACAACGATGAGGAAATGAATTTTCGAAGGCCAACAAAGTCAACTTCAACAGCCGGGCAGTGAAAAGTAACGCAGAGGGGCTGCAATGGGAGCATCGATAAATATATATAATGGACTTCATCAAGATGTGCCGGGCAACATGTCTCACTCCATAACCTTCATGTCTCACTCCATAACCGTCATTACTCAAACAAACAAAACCAAAACATCACTAATACAGCTTTTAGCAAACACTTGGAAGGCACAACAGCTTTTCTGACTATCATTGTACATGGATGGACAAAAACAATATTAACACAAAAAAAAAATCAACTGGACATTACGGACTCATATGAACAATACTATGACAATATTGAGGATATTTACAGTATAACAGTATTCATGACCACAAGGCCTTTACAATTTTCCCACCAGGTGTGAGTGATGAGCCATTGAAAGCCCTTTCAAAAATTGCCATTGTGACATCACAAGTGGGAGTGTCCACCCAGACGTGTGATGGATGGATCAGCCCACCAGTTTGTACTTTGTCTACTGGGTTAACTGGTAGACTGATCCAGTCATCGTACAGCATCTGCAGTGGGTCGTCGCTCCCACTTGTGATGTCATTATGTCACCGTGTCGCAATGACAATTTTGAAACGGCTTATAATGGAGTGACCCAGTGATATCCATGTTTCAGTCACATGACTCATAATAAGGGCTGAGCGCCCACATTTAACCTTCACTAGATCCTTTCAGTTTTGCACCCGTTTTATATTTGGACTCCAGGTACCAAGTGAAGTGAGACACATTTCCAGGGTGTTTGCAGATTGTGAAACTCATAACTGGGGCAAACCAAATGTGACTGCACTGCACAGCGTTCATCTGCAGCCCAACCGTGAGGGATGTGAGATGGAGCATGGTCTGTGCGGGACTGTATGGCTTATCGGGTATTTATTTGATCTTAATTTACAACTAAGGCAATTAAGGCATACAAGTGTGCTGCGTTTTAAGATTAAGATGCTTGAGCACTCAAATGCCGTCCCAAAATAATGATTCTTTTTTTAATAGCAGGCTGTTAAGACTGTGTGTGTGACTGTGAGTGGACTGTGTGTGAGTATACTGTGCATTTTGTGGGTACTGTGCATTTCCACATGGAATACTGCGGTTTGGAAGAACTACTTTGAATGTACAAACTATTGAACACAACCTGCTGTGCCTTTCTGTTTCATTGTCCAGCTACCCCCCCCATCCCCCTTCCCCATCCCCCATCCAACTGGGGAGCAATTAGTGATTGCAAAATAGTCCTCTTCTTCCTCCTCCTCCTCATCTGAGCCGGGGGAAGATGCGGATGAAGAGGATCATGCTGATGAAGGTGAAGGAGACGAGGAAGAGCATGATCCAGAGGAGCCAGTTGACAGACTTCTTGGCGTGCTGCTCCAGGCGCTCCGACTCCGTCTTCAGCTTCTCAAAGTTCATGTCCGCCTGCCGCATGGACTGGCTGAGCGTCTGCCGGGGGTGGAGGAGGAGGTGGAGGTGGTGGGGAGACAAGAGAGGAGGGAAACGGTTCAGGGAAGCATCAACATGGGCTACACTAGCAGCACTACATACTTTAAGGATGGTACTTTGAGATTTCATACGCTTTAACACCTTAAAAGGACTAGAAGTATGGTGGATAGATCAGGTTACCAGTTGCTACAGTTCACTGGGTAGGCTGCTAGGCTGATCTATCCAGTGTACTTCTAGGTGCACGCTCCCACCTGTCAAGTGGGGCCATTCCAAGCGGTTTTTGAAACGGCTATTACGAGCCGTTTCAAAATGGTCATGTGACCAGAATTGTCATCAGCACAGTGACATCACAAGAGGGAGTGTGCACCCAGACGTATGTTGACTAGATCAGACTACCAGCCTACCCCAGTGGACTGCACCAACAGGTTGGTTGTACAGTCGATGTCACTATGTCACAATAACAATTTTAGACACATGACCACTTTGAAACAGCTTGTAATTGGCTAATCACACTCACACCTGGTGGGATAATAGGGCCCCTTTAACTGCAAAGAGACAATTTCCACACAGCCACCATAACATAAGCACACAGGTTCATGTTTGATCGGGGTCGGGTCAGTGTCCGGCGGCCCACCTGGTTATCCTGCTTGATGATGTTTTGGGCGGCCATGGTGTTATTCTTCAGGTTGCGGGCCAGGTGCAGCATGTCCTCGGCCAGCTTCTCCTGCAGGTTGTGGTGGTGCTGCAGCACCGCGTCCAGCTCTGCCGCAGACTGCCGCTCGTCCAGAGGCAGTCCCCTGGTGAACACAGCAGCAGCAGCAGCGACGCCAGATCATGTATTTAGGGAGCAGGCCGAGGTTAGAGAGGTTCCAGCTTGCTCAAGAATGTCCACAGACATGGACGTTGGGGGTTTTGAACCCTTTAGCTGAGAGTCCAGACCCCAACACCCTGACATTTGTGTTGAGAATTGGAAACTGACAAAAATGATGCATGCACTGTACATCACATGTAAATGGTCATTATATTTGAACAGCTTTTGACACATCCAGAAACTTAAAAAATACTTGAAATACTTCTGTTTACCTTCTGTTTCGCAAATCTGTTTCTGAGTTTCCTATAGAAAAAAGATTAAAAAGTGGTTTAAAAAAAACTGGTGTTTTTAAGTTACGATTTTGTTTTTATTTTATTGTACAATATTCTTACCTGTCCCCGATATGTCCTGTGAAAAGAGATAAAAAAAAGAAGAAAATGTCAGACTTTCACACTGTTTCACCAAGTGGACTTTAAGGTCAACCTGGACATAAAGTAAACCAACCCACTCACCTGGCCCAGCAGCTCTGTCCTCATCTCTCCTGTACTCCGGGCCTTGGCCTGGATGTGAACCGTCTTTGTCGCAGACATTCTCTCATTGGCTATCGTGGGCGTTCGTCCCGGAGCAAGAAATTGATTGGCTAATGCTTTCTCTGTTGCTGAAGACTGAAGAGAATAGGAGCAATGTCATGGATTATACCGCATTTCAGCAGTTGAATAAATACAACCGGCAAGTTTGCAAGATTAATCTATACTGACCAGTTTCTCAGCCTCTAAGATTCCCTTTAGGAAGTCGACCTTCCTTGTGTAATCTGTCAGAACTTCTTGCATAGGTTTGCTGGGGAAAGAATTACAAGAAATACAATTACATACAGGATTTTGCATCAATGCCGAATCTGCTTGGCTGTGTATAGTAGGTGCAGTGCAGTGTCGGTAGAACTATCATCCTTAATGAAACAAACATTACCTTGAGGATTTCCTCAAAGCCACCAACATATCCTCCAAAGCACCAACATACTGGAAAGGAAAGGAAAACAAAGAAAAACGCTTCAATAATCGTTTAAAAGTCTCTGTGTTGGGTTAGATCTATGGCATCTGGCAAAATAATATGATTTAATTAGTCTAAAGCCAGCTCAAAATAACAGATGATACATGATATGACAGGAAAAAAGAAAAAGCACGAATTGGCAATTATCATAAATCAGAGGAATTACTGTTGTGATATTGTTGTCCAGGGAAAACACAGGCTACTTTGGTTGGTTGGTTGGTTGGGTTTGTGTATATGATGTGATGCAATGTGCTGATGATTTAATAAATATGTTGTTGTCAGAGTCATGGGTCCAGCAGCAGCTTCAGGTTCCCTGGTCTGAGTCTGTGCCAAGGTCATTTGTGACAGCCTCCTATGACTTGACTTTTTTCTTTTTCTTTTACAGGACAAGCTAGAGGCAATTTGCTCAAAATGAACATTAATAACCAATGGTCCTCATTTTGGGTCCAAGTGTGGAGGCATCTCACAATGAAATGCAGCATATTTATGATTTATTGGATATATTTATGATTTATTGGATATATTTATTGGATATATTTATGATTGATTGGATGTATTTATTGGATGTATTTATGATTTATTGGATATATTTATTGGATAAATGTATGATTGATTGGATGTATTTGATTTGTTTTATGATTTATTTTATATATTTATGATTTATTGGATATATGTAGCCCTATGATTTATTGGATATAATTATTGGATATATTTATGATTTATTGGATATATTTATTGGATATATTGCTGATTTATTGGATATATTGATGATTTATTGGACATATTTATGATTTATTCAGTGACGACGTGGCTGTCTGAGTGACTGCATGACAGGAAAATAAGAGAAAAATACAAAAAGAACGAGACACAGTGACACCGAGTCTTACCTTTTCCAGTCTCCACTCCGTCTCCCCTCGTTTCTCGGCGGCTATCGATTCACAGCGAGACAATAATCGGATAAAATTGATCTCTAAACGAGACGACGCCATGTTTGGAATTGACAGTCCGTCGCGAACGTTTGACGTCACTACACAGCCGGGAGAGGGGGGAGTGGGCGGGGCAATGATGTCGTCATATCACCGCGCCGCAGGTGGTAGGATTTATTTTTTTTAATTCTCATTACTCCTCAAATTAGGATTTGACATTTTATTTGTTTTTTATGTTAGTTTATTTGTTAGATCTAAAGATTGTTCTGTAGGTTTGATTTGTGTGTTGTTTCCTGCGACCTGTGCAGTACAGTGTCTACGAATACCGCAAAATCAAATAATTAATATTAATAATAATAATAATAATAATAATAATCAAATAAATCAGACCAGCTCCATTGTGGCATCATATTTACCTTATTTGAGCATGTTTAGTAAAAGCCATATATTTTTACAAATATCCATTTGATTCATTTCATTGTGTATAATAAGTTAAATTCCCAGGAGACATTTGGGAAACATTTTGTGTTCATACAACCTATAATTGACAGAGATATAGATGTTCTGCATGTTTTCAGGAGGATATCTGGACTAGTGTTTGCTTGCTGTCGTATTTGAATATATTAAATGATTTACCATTATTGAGTGTAGTCAAAGAAAATGTGGCACTTCATCAACAGAATAGTTTGAGCAATATTTCCTGTATGTATTTCACATGAAAATATAAGGACATCGGGTCTCAGAACAAATCTTATTTATATAAAAAAGTAGCACACACAACAGAGGTTACAAGCATTCTTTACTGTCTTGTCCCATCAATAGTAACATACATCATACAGTTCCAATCACACACACACTTCCTGTCAAACACCAAAACACATCATCATCATCTTCGTCGTCGTCGTTGTCAACTGAAAACAAGACACACGGACAAGACGCCATTCAACAGCAAAGAGGAACATTAGTTTTACAAAGTTGGCTAATACTTGCCATACTTCAACGAGGTCTGCGTTTAACCGTGACACCTTCCTTCCTTCTTTCCTCCTCGGAAGGCAGGTAGCATACACACGTACACACACACACACACACACACACAACACACACACGTGGGTTCAGCCATATTCATGTTGGTAAGGACGTAGGGGTGGAGGACGACTTGTTGGGGAGTGGGAGACATCATCAGAGCCATGGGGCTGGTATTGCTGCTGGCTGCTGGGTGTTGGCTACAAGCCGAGGGGCAAGTGGCAAGCGCTTCCCTCTCTGCCAGGGCCCCTGACCATCCATGTGTCTCATTGTGTTGTGCTGCGGACTAAAAGATTGAAGTGTAAAATAGCTGGAGACTGCAGCAGATGTCCTTGTAAGGCACCAGAACATTCATTGTGATCGTGTGTGTGTGTGTGTGTGTGTGTGTGTGTGTGTGTGTGTGTGTGTGTGTGTGTGTGTGTGTGTGTGTGTGTGTTGTTGTTTGTGTGTTTTTGACGTTTGACACACAATCTTGAGTTGCCTTTATGTACAATCTGCTTGAGAGTTTAGTCAAACAAAATGCGGCACATCACAACCCCTCCCCCATCCTTGGTGCTTTACAGACAATGAGTAGAAACTGTTTGTTTGTATGCCGTTCAGTTACAGTACAAAAAAAAAAAACCAAGGCACTAGTTAACTTCTCAAGGAGCACGGTGGCTTACTGTGCTCTGTACGAGAACTACGCGATATACATGGAAAAGGTGCAGTTACAGCCTGTAGGATGTCCTTGAATTAGCATGAGTTCAATGTGTACAAATTTGAAGGGGCGAAAAAAAAACCACAACAAGCGTGTCCATAAGGTCCATCTTGAGGCTGTTATTAATCCGGCCTCTTCCGATTGACGCCGGTAACCACAATATATTAATGATAGAAAAAGTGCTTGGCAACATCCTGACCTGTTGTGTTCAAAGTCTCAGGACAACAAGGTTCTAAAAGAGTCACTCTTTGAACTAGCTACCGTGGCGACCCTCAACTCAAGTCCTCTCTTCCTGTCCCGTTGGCGGTCGGCCACAATAACCAATAAAGTCATCCAGTTGTCTCCTATTGTGTTTCCTCTACTGTAGTTCCTAGTGTCCTAACCTCTCGTGGGGCTCTCGCTGCGGGGAGCTGTCGCTGCAGTCTCCAAGTCGCGAGGCGGGACCCCCCTCTGTGTCACCACCCCCCCCCCCCCCTTGACCACTCGTCAATCGTCGCTGCGGTCCATGCACGAGAGGTCGGGGTCCGAGAATGTCTGTGGCGCTCAGCCGTGGAGCCGTGTGCTGTCTGCTCGCGGGAGGGCCGGTGAGGGCCGGACGCCGTCATGGAGACGGAGGAGGAGGCGCGCGAGAAGACGAGACAGTCGGCGCTGTCCACGTAGAGGGACTGGGTGCTGTCGTTGCGGCGGCCGGACTGCTCCCTCATCCTCACCACCTGCCTGGAGCTGCGGGAGATCTGGAGGGGGAAGCCCTGGTCCTGGTCCCGGTCCGGGTCCCGAGACAGGGTCTGAGCGAGCACACCTTGGGGGAGCTTCACCGTGCCGGGGATGACGGGATTACGCCGCTGCAGCTGATGTCTGAAGGAGGAGTTGGAATATGAGGAGGAGGCGGAGGAGGAGGAGGATGCAGATAGGGAGAAGGAGGAGGAGGAGCTGCCGAGGCTCGGCCTCTGCGGTGAGAGCCGCAGCCCACCGGGGGCTTTAGACTGCAGGCACTGGTCTGGGGGTTTGGTTCGGAAGGCTGGCTTGGATCTCCTCTGCATGGGACAACTCGGCTCTGGATGGGAAGAGGAGGAAATGTGAGAGCAAGAGTCAGTCGATGGATGACAGCTTCCTGTGGTCTCTCTTCACTTCACTCCGGAGAGTCAAAGCAGCCGGGCTGAAAGAGCTGTAAGAAGAATGCAAGAATATCCATGCATCAAGATAATCTGATGTTATCTGATGATATAGAAACATGCGTCGGTATAAGGTCAATCTTATGTTAGAGAACAAAATTGCAGAAATAAATGATTGCAAAAGATGAAGAGGAAAAAGTAATCACAGCATGCAACGTTGCCACTAGCATTCACATTCCGATTGTCCATGCACTGAACTATTTGATGAGATCCTACTACTTGATTGACAGCCTGTGAGTCTATACATGCCGAAAGCCGAGTTTCACACAAGAGAACACACACACACGAGACACAGACACACAGACAAGACACACACACTGCGAGGGGGTTGCAGTTCCTCCAACCTGCTTGTCTATAGAGCAGACGCCACCACCACATCACCATCACTGGTCCAGACCTGCACCGCAACACAACACAAGCCAGCAGGGCCCCAGTGTACCAGTCAGAACCCCACAGAGAGGAGGACACAGCCCCAACGACACAGAGACAGAGAGGGAGAGATAGAGAGATAGATAGATATAGATAAAGAGACACAGAGAGAGAGAGAGAGATGAACGAGAGAGAGAGGAAAGAGAGAGAAAAAGATGGAGGAGATGAGCAGAGAGACAAGAGACAGAGACAGACAGAGACAGAGACAGAGAGTGTACCTCAGTACTGACCTTCTGCCTCGGAGCGTTGCTGCTGCTGCTGCTGCTGCTGCTCGTCCAGGAGGCTCTCTGAGCTCAGGGAGGCCTCAGAGTCCAGGTTCTCCTGGTCCGAGCCGGGCTGCTCCAGCTCTGGGAGCCGGCATGCCAGGTCATCCCTGGCGGGGGGTGGGTGGAGAACACAGCAGATGTCAGAGAGGAGTAGGAGGAGGAAGAGGACGGCAGCAAACGCATGGGAAACTACAGGAGGTTAGAGGGTCCCTGTTCTACCGTCACGTGAGGCTGATCGAGGTGGATGTCGGCACGTGTGATAGATTTTTTTAAATTAGATTTTGAAATTGTGGCTTTTTAATGACTCTTTAATTTAAAATGTAGGGCATTTGGCCGACACTTTTAATCCAAAGCGACTTACAATAAGTGCATTTGTTGAAAGAGAGACAGCAATATATCGCTGTGGTACATAAAGCTAAGAATAGAACAGGTTTCAAGCATTCATAATTGCTAGGTTAATAGAACGAGTTTCATAGTTGCTAAGTTGCCTGCATAATAGCCGGGATAAGAGCAGAGTGCAAGATGAAGAACAGATATGCCTGTGAATGCTCTGGGTCTCAACCACTTTCAGACTGAACAAGAATCTCACTTCTCTTGTTTGATGGACTTGATGCGCTCCATCAGGTTCTGCTCGGCCTCGGTGTCCGAGTCCAGAGGCTCGTTCTCGGGCACCACCGTCAGGTCACAGCTGGTCTTCTCGTGGACCTGGAGAAGAGGCAGACACTGTGACGTTACCTTTGCTTTGTGGGAGCCAAGGTCCACTTAGAGCTACATCACTTTTGTTAGTGAACCAAAAGGGAGAGTTGAGCGAATGGCGCTGACCGCTGTATGGACTTCATGCAGATACAGCATGCCACTCTGGATAACACACACCAGGAGGAAGAGGAGCAGGTGGAGGAAGGTGAGACAGAGAGAGAGAGACCGAGAGAGAGAGACTGAGATACAGTGGCACAATAGAACTGGCTCCGATCAGAATGAATGGACGGAAGACTTCTTGTGTTAAGTGTCAGGATTTAAAAGGGTTTGGTATATTTCCGGAGGAAGGAAACTCTTCTTTGTGGACTTCAAGATACGTTTTCTCCTCATATCAGTTATTAATGGCTAAATAAATCTGGCAGAATCTCAATTTGAACGATGCAAGTTAATGTGATGCTTGGAAAGCCACTGTATTCTCAGAGATGGTTCAGCTCCACAAAGACAAAAACGTTCCGACACGCAGAACGTGTTCAGAACCTTTAGAACCCATAACCGACTGTTCAGAGACACCGCACACTGAAAGGGCATGGGCCAAATGAAAACAACAAGAACACAACCAACCACACACACGAGAGAGAACGGGGATTCATCATAACCGAAATCAACACCAACAATCACAACAACAACACCATGCAGTGGACTACCGATTAGTAGGTAAACAACGACCAACGACAACAGTCGAAAGGTCAGAATGAGGAGAGTGAGGAGGGAGGTGGAGGTGGAGAGGAAGGTGATGGAGGTGGGAGGAGAAGGCAGGCTACAGATCACCACAAGTCAACATGCCATGCAGCGTGGCATCAGCATGGTGGTTGGTGCGCATTCACACACCCTCCACACTACTACATCTACCAGGGACTACCGCCGCTTAGTGAGGATCTTGCTGGACGTTGATACGTACCACCGCTCCCTTGTAAGGAGCTGAGAACCTGAGCGATAAATGCCAGTCGTGCTAAGGAGAGACAAGGAACAGTGGCCGAGCGTTACCCACGGGAGGAACACGAGGAACCTCACACTGGAACTGACATGGTAACAAAAAAGAAACAAACTGGCAGACATGGTAGAGCTCTGGTAGCAGAACTGGTGTACTTTAGTCCTGACACTGTCTAGCAGCAAGGAGGAGCAAGACAAATAGGCTGTGATTAGGGCTGGGCAACATATGTATATTATATTATTTTCATTTTCTGACTGTTCTAGTGGTTCTATTATTTGCCTTTACCTACGTATCATTAAATCTACATTACTGATGATTATTTAGCAAAAATCTCACTGTGTAAATATTTTGGGAAAGCACCAATAGTTACCCCTACACTATCGCAATCAAGGTATTTGGTCAAAAATAACGCTAATTGATATTGCAGAGCCCATCCCTAGCTGTGATGCTACAGTCAGCAGTTTGAAATGACTTGTATTCAAGCCACACTAGGGTCATTGGGAGTCGCGATGCGCACGCGCTCCTCCGGCCACCGGGGGCAGCGTCTCACCGTGTTCTGCCTCTTGAGCTTGAGCTGGTTGACGGCCAGCGCCTCGGCGTACTCCAGCTGCTCGATCTCCTCCATCTTCTCGTTGTAGTGGCGGATCTGCTCATTGATCAGCATCTCCAGGCACCTGAGGCACACGCCATCACAGTCACAACATGTATGATAACATGTTATACGTAAGAACTACATTGTATACTCTGAGAGTGAAGAGCGTGCAGATGGAGAACAAGGCGATTCATCCAATTAATCAATGATTAAACTAATTGGTAAATTAGCAATGGTTAATTGAATTAATCATAGATTAATTAATAAACGTAAGAATAAAAACAACAGAATAATACATGTACAGTGCATAAGCCCAAGCGAGAACGAATATAGGTACGATATTTCGTAAACAAAATAAGTTGGCAATTGAAAAAAACCAAAACCAAAACAGTACAAAAATCATGAATCAGCAGTTAACCTATAAGGAATCAATCTAATTGATCGCCGATCAGCGGTTACTCCGCAACTCATAGTGGGGCAGTTTGTGGGGTCATCTTGGGTGCAGGGTGGCAGTGTGCGGGGTCTCACGTGGTGGTCTTGGCCACGTCCCTCATGCTCATCAGGGGGTCGGCGCTGTCGGGACAGCGCAGGATGCAGGGAGCGAACACGATGGCCAGGGAGTTAGGGGACATGCGGTTTTGAGGCTCCTCCTTGGACACCCTGCAGAGCCCACCACAATTCATGTTAATTCAAAACAATATACCGTAAAGATACGACTTTATTCTTCACATTCCTGTGAGACTAATAACGTAAACATTTATTTGGTTGATTTTAAAACTGGTAATCTTGAAGGTTTCTGTTTCGTGCTCCTTGGCGACACATATGGCGGAAATTGTATTGCATCCAAACATTTTCGCATTGGGTGACGTCTGTCCACTGGCAGTTGTTTAATGGCGGATACTCTGTTTACTCTAGCAGTTTACCTGACGAGATGGAAGATCAGCCTCTCCAGCGTGTTGAAGTTGGCTGTGGGCAGCTCCTCCACCACCTTGTAGATGGCATGAAGCTGTTCCTGTTTCTCTGGTAGCTCTGTAGCCCGGGGGAAAAGGAAACAGACAGACACACCAACCATGAGCCATTTGTTACACACTGGAAGTCCTTCTGCGTCTCAAAAAATAGCTCTTTAGGTTTTATCTATCTGGAGAATTTACATTTTTCTCAGAGTGACAAAAATGGTGTCTGAAGAAATGTGTCGCTGTTCAGCAGTGTGTCAAAATAAACAGAAGTCTGTTGTCGTGTTTGTACGTCTTGCCATTATTAATAGTACTTAGCATTGTATGCATTTAGCATATTGTATGTTCTTAGATGTTGGTAATGCACTCAGAATGGCACGTCTGCTCTTATCCCAGCTATTATGCAGGCAACTTAGCAATTATGAAACTCGTTCTATTAACCTCGCAACTATGAATGCTCGAAACCGGCTCTATTCTTATCTTTATGTACCGCAGCGATATATTGCTGTCAACTTCAACAAATGTACTCTTTGTAAGTCTCTTTGGATGAAAGTGTCTGCCAAATGCCCTCAATGTAAATGTCATGCATCAGCCTCATCAGTCAAAGCTTTCGTTCCATATTCTTTCCGCTGCTCCATGCTGCCCCCTAGCGGTGACACTGTGCGGTTCACTTTGCTGCACTTCCACCTTTGCCCACTGGAAACTCAGTAACATCACCCCCACCCCCCTACTCACCGATGGCCCGCAGGAAGTCATTGTAATGCGTGAAGGTCATGAGGGGGTCGGGGAGCTCCCGGAGCCACTGCTTCACCAGCCCCGTCACCGTGTGGATGGGGTAGTCCTCCAGACACACCGGGTTGGGGTCTGGAGCCCAGACGACAACACAGACAGAGAGAGAGACAGAGAGAGAGACAGAGAGACAGAGACAGAGACAGAGAGAGAGACACGCACACACACACACAGTCAACTCGTGTCTGTGGAAACTGGGACATGGGAGAATACCAGTCTGTATGTCTTCCTGATTGAGTGAGTGAGTGAGTGAGTGAGTGAGTGCGAGAGAGAGACACACACACACACACACACACCACACACACCTGTCTCGAGGCGCTGGTGCAGCTCTTTCATGCGGTTGGCCGAGCCCGACTTGCGGTAGATGCCCTCGGTGTAGAGGCCGTGCATCTCCACGTGCTCCAGCATCCTCGCCATCACCATGGGAACAGGGTTCTTGTCGCTGATCAGGCGACACACGCGCACCCCAAAGTGCTGCCCTCCCCACTCCTCTTCGATCTGCGGACGCGTGAGGAGATGACATGTTTGTCCTAGCTCCACAGGGAGGTCTCTGTACCAGACTGCCGTTTGCTGGTTTGCATTACAATGTCTCCATGGTAACGTGAGATATACCTTTTTGGCACAGAAGGTGGAGCAGTCGGTCACTATTTTGCAGAGGCACTTCTTGTGGCACACCATTTTGCAATCTGGAAATAAAATAAATATCAAGGATGTAAAAAAAATGTAAATAAAGGAACTAAGAGCATATTATACCGACTACAATGGATGGATTTATGGTTCAGTGTTTGTAGGGAAATGCAATAAAGCTATTTGTAGATGTGGTTCTTTGGGTGTTTAACAATACTCACAGCTACACATGTAGGCCTTCTCCATGCCCCAGATGTAGGAGGTGCACTGGTCACATGACTGCATGATGCTGACCTGATAGGTACTGAACATGTGGTCCAGGGGACTCTCCATCTAACACCACAGGAACAACGTTCGTAAGTAAGTGCTCATCTACAACACATCTTGACGGTCACTCAATGAGAAGATGATTAATAATACACATCCACACGTTTACACCAAACTACTTACACTTTTGTCCTTTTTTCGCCGTTTCTTCCTGGCTTTAGCAGGCTGAAACACAGAGGAAGCATGCATGTCAATTCAGCTCTTGAGGCTATATAGTCAGAGGCTCTGTGACAGAACAGCCGAGGGTTATATTATCCTCACCTTGGCTGGCTCCTCCTCCTTCTTCATCTCCCCTCGGATAAAGCCGTCCAGCACCGACTGGAACAGGTTGACCACCAGCTGCACCTCCCCCTTCTGGGTGTCCCCCGCCAGGTGGATCACCTTGGCCTGGTAGCCCTTCATCAGGTCCTTGTAGCCGATGGTGAGCTTCTGCTCAAGGTGAGTGGAGGAGGAGGAGGAGGAGGAGGAGGAGGAGGAGAGAGGGAGGGAGATGGATGAAGAGGGGGAGAGGTATTGGGGCTGACAAGTGTCCTGCTGCAAATTCTCTTTATTCTTTATTCAAGTTCCTTGGCACTTTGAAGGAGATATCACATGCTCTCTTGTTCATATGAAAGCCACTAATTTAAATGCTGTTACACGTACAGCTCGGACAAAATAAAAAGCAAAAGACACCAGGTGTGTGTGTGTGTGTGTGTGTGCGCGTGCGTGCGTGTGTGTGTGTGTGTTAACAGGGGCGGGGGGGGGGGTGGTTGTGCATGTGAACTCACCGTAAGGGAATACATGGCCAATATGTTCTTCCTGAATTCCATGGTTGCCGTGACGAAGATGGCTTCTGTGGCCGACAGCTGTTTTCCTCTGGAGCGGAAATCATTCACCTGCAAACACCGCATGTTCAGAAGGCCCACGGGGGCAGCGAGTGCACAAAGGGAACGCACACGGCCCCAACAGAATGAAACATGGAAAACGCATGATGGAGACATACCTTTTAAATAATGTAATCGATTCATTAATAATTCAACTTAATTAAACTATATTTAGTTCACATTATGTGAGAGAGAGAGAGAGAGAGAGCGCGAGAGTGTGTGTGTGTGTGTGTGTGTGTGTGTGTGTGTGTGTTGTGTGTGTGTGTGTGTGTGTGTGTGTGCATTGATCCAAGCCCAGGACTAGATGCTGCCTCGATCTCACCTGGTTGCCCAGGAACTCATCCAGGTGCCTCAGCTCGTTGGCGTTGGTGATCTCGCGGTCCAAGGAGGCGTTCCACTGCTCGGAGACCCGCGTGGCACGGCTGATCTTGATGGTGGGGTTGCGGTTCAGCCCTTTCCCCGTGGGCTCCGAGTGTGAGTGGGAGCGGGAGGATTGTCCTGTGGCCGGGGCTGGGACACACAGGCAGACAGACAGGCAGACCGACAGCGTCACTGTACACGCACAACAGATTATTTGAATGAAAATCATCTGGTTTCAACCCCCCCCCACCCCGGGCCTCAATCTGTGGTAGTTTATGGGTGAGCGGCGAAGCAGAAACAAGAGTCCTGGACACTGTGAACCCTTTGTTATGATTCTAGTTATTATTCCATTATTCTGTAAGCACCAAGCAGG
The DNA here is from genome assembly GCA_002895965.2 of Coryphaenoides rupestris. Taxonomy (NCBI): domain Eukaryota; kingdom Metazoa; phylum Chordata; class Actinopteri; order Gadiformes; family Macrouridae; genus Coryphaenoides; species Coryphaenoides rupestris. The sequence goes on from PIJE02000756.1 coordinate 194,898, forward strand.
ACCCTGCACGGGCTGCCATTTACCCAGAAAGCAAACTTGTGATTAGCGGAGGCCCTGGAATAACATTAGTTCCACCTGTGTTTTGCTTTCCACATCGCTCCCTCTCCAGGAAGTGTGCGGCAGATTTGGGGCTCCTGCAGCCAGCAACGATGAAGTCACCCTTATAGCAAAATCCCCCCTCTGTGTTGGAGGTAGTGTTGGGGGGGGGGGGGTGGGGGCTAAGTCATGCTTTACACTACACTTTACACTCAATGTAAACACACACACGGTCAAGAGAACCTAACAGGGACAGTAAACCAATTACTCCCTTTGAGCAGTCTCCTGGATACGCAGGCGTCTCATTTGCTCGGCCACTAAATGTAGCCCGGGGACCGAGTGGCTCAGTGGATCACTTACCTTCCTTCCCGGCGGACTTGTCATTGAGGGACTGGGCCATGGTTAAGTCTCCGTCGTCCGGAGTCTGGGCCTCTTTGTGGGGTCGCTTCTTCAGGATCATTCTCAGGAAACCTGTTGACCTGGGGGACACGGGACCAGCCCAGTATTTACCCACAAGCACCGCGCATGACGCACGACTCAAAAGGGCTAGCCCTAAATGGTGTGGTTATGAAGAAATACGGTGGTTTTAAAAGGTCAATTGTAATGGAGCGTTTGGTAAAAGTCAGTGATTATAGTCCTATTGTAACGCAGCACGAGTTTGCAATGCTATAAACACACTACACTGAAATATACATGTGCCAAGCACTCTGTTTATGTAAACCCATCGGACGCATCTTGAAACGAGCTGGACACAAATCGGACAAATAAAATGACCCAAGACGATACGAGACAGAACAACTGCCACATGCCCAAACTAAGCCCCGCTGAAAAAGAATGTTCACATGGCAACAATACAAATAATAATTGAGAAGACGATCCATTTGATGCTACCCCCATCCTCTGCCCCCCGCCCCCCCAGGAAACTTGTGGCCTCAGAGAGGACCTCAAGCACTTGGGCAGAGGCCAGACCCTTCAGTCGAGTCTCCTTTCCCATTAGGGGCTTGTCTGCGTATCTATATATGGTGAGGCTGGCTGTGTGCAGCGTGCGTAGGCACCGGCCACATGAGGGAGCCACGAGGATGTTGGTGATGAGGCTTGGTGATGAGCCAACTGCCGCAGATCTAGTAATTAAATTGTGGGCTGATTTATGGAATAGCGGTTCCCAGTGATCCACGGTATTTCTACCACGAGAGCGTTTGAACTCATAATTACCTTAGTCATGTACCTTATTACATTGTCACTCGAGCTTAAAGGCTTTCCGGAGATTATTATAGCCACAAGTCACCTTAATATGCTTCTTTATACCTTTGGTTTATTTTCGTAATATAAACTGTTTTTAACCACTATGTGGACATACATTTTAGACCGGACGTGGACACTTTACACCACTTCCAACTTGCACTAGTTTGATGTCTTGTCTGTCATACATATCCTAAATGCGCCGTAACCTTGCACCATGCGAATAAAGTTCTTTGTAATTAATTGCATGGATACCTCTCTGGTGTCGACGCGACGGTCGGGGAGGAGTCATGGCGACCATCCTGGTGCTTCCTTCTGAAGGAGCTGCTCTTTGAGCCGTCACAATGGCCCTCTGTGGGGCTCAGCAACTACAGAGTGCACACACACACACACACACACACAGGCGCGCACGCACACACACGCACACACACACACACGCACACACACACACACACAGTTGGCAACCACAGTAGTTCCCTCTGAGTCTCTGTATGTATGCATGCATGTGTAATTAACTCAGAATGGCACGTCTGCTATTATGCTATTATGCAGGCAACCTAGCAATTATGAAAGTCGTTCTATTAACCTCACAACTATGAATGCTTGATTGCTCTATTCTTATCTTTATGTACCACGGTGATGTATTGCCGTCTCCGTCAACACATGTACTCTTTGTAAGTAGCTGCATGACTGAGGTACCTCTCTCGATGAAAGGGCCCCGGCTGCCTCAGTGCTGGGAGACAAGCTGTCCATCGACGAGGACGCCATTCGACCCCTGCAGAGAATCAGAGAATTCAAGGTCAGAGACGGGATAACAAGAACATTGTTGTCAGGGTGGTTACCGGGGCCTGACCACAGAGGATTATTATAATTATTCGTTATTATAATTATTATAAACATAAATACAGCATAACTGAGCGAAAAACACAACACGGTGCGGACGTACTGGCTGTGGATCTGTCTCTTGTGCTCGGCGCTGTCCGCGTGCGGAGGGGGGCTGTTGGAGTCCACGGAGCCTCCCTCGCTCCTCCGGCTGCCCCGCCACTTCTCCGGCTTGTCCTTCAAGGCGCCCGGCCGCCGCTGGAGGTTGGTCACCCCGGAGGCCTCCTCGTGGCCGTTCCTCTCCGGCCCAGTGGTGTCCAAGGAAGAGGAGGAGGAGGAGGAGGGACGCAGGGCGAGGGTGGACGGACGGACGGGGCCCGCCGCCGCCGCCGCCGCCGCCGCCGCCGCCGCCGCCTCCTTCCTCCCCCCTTTGTCCTCCTTCACCTTCCAGTGGACGAAGGGGTACTGATCGAGCTCCTTGCTCTCGGCACGCTCTTTTTTGGCCTCTTGACCTTTGCCTTTTGCCGGCGGGGACTGGCCCTTGCCGGGGGCCGGCGTGGTGGAGGAGGAGGAGGAGGAGGAGGAGGAGGCTGCACGCTCGGACTCACGCTGGTTGTGCTCCAGGCCCCGGCGTCTCCGCTGCTCCCTCTTCTCCTGGCTCTTGGATGTCTGGCCCTTGTGGACCGGGGGAAGCCGCGCCTTGCTCTGCTCCGCCTGCGGGAGCCTGCCGGCGCCCACACCGGGCTCCGGGGGTCCGGAGAGCGAACGCCTCTCCACATCCTCCCCCTCCTCCTCCTCTTCTTCGTCGTGGTGTTGCTGAGGACCAGCCTCAGCCAGGGTACCGTTGGTCTCCACGTAAGACCTGGGGGATGACGGCTCGCCGCTCTCCTCATCCTCCCCGAGTCCTTCGTCCTCCTCCTCCACCTCTCGCAACTTCACCGGGTCCCCGGAGGGCTGGAAGCCGGAGGCCACGTCTCGGCACTCCTCTTCGGGCGAGGTCACGGGGAACGTGTCCTCCGCTCGGCTTTCGTCCAGAGTCTCCTCCATCACCAGCTCAATGTCCGGGTCCTCCCTGGTCCGGGGCTCCGCGTCGAGGCCGACTTCCCGCTGTAGCCGAGCAGCCTCCTCTTCCTCCGCCTTCTCCCTGGCTAGCCTCTCCGATTCCTCCTCCATCCTTTTCTTCTCAGCCTCTTCAGCCTCCCTGGCGAGTTGGGCCTCCTCAGCCTCCCTGGCGAGCCGAGCTACCTCTGCCTCTTCTGCTCTCCTCCTCGCCTCCTCCTCTGCTCTCCTCCTCGCCTCCTCCTCCTCCTCCGCTTTCCTCCGGGCCTCCTCCTCCTCCTCTGCTCTGCGCTTCGCCTCCTCCTCCTCCTCCTGCTTCAACTTTTTCTCTTGACGGATGGAATGGCATCTGATAAAATCATAAGAGATGCATCGTAATTTTAGACAAATACCTCAGAAGCAGAATCAGCTTTATTGCCTTAGTTTTTACAAACAAGGAATGTGTTTTGTGAAATTGGTGCATATCATTGAACATTAAACAGGAAGTAATAATATAGAAATTCTAAAACATTCTAAATATATATATAAAAATCACCTGGATTCAAATGTAAATGGTCAACATATAGCCAACAACAAGTATGGATAACAAATACATATATAATACAGAGAGATGCAAATAGAATATGTAATAGGTAGTAGTGAGTTACATGCCTTGGCCTCATAATAACAACAATAAAAGTGTGGGTGTGTGTGTGTGTCATGGCGGTGGTGGTGGTGGTGCTACCTTCTACGTGCAGATTTGCCCCGGACCAGCGCCTGCAGCTTGGTGACGTCCTGCCTGAGCCGGTGGTACTCCGCCCTCTGCCTGGAGCCCCGCCACGCGGCTTGGAGCAGGATGGCGGCCCGCCGACGCCTCTCCTCGCGGCAGCGGCAGTACCGGCGCCACGAACGCTACGGGAGGGTGGAGGGTGTGTGTGTGATGAGAACCAAGTAAGTCTCATTCTCTCAGGTGATATTACGAAGCCTTCCTGTTTGGTTAGTAAGGGACGGCGGAGGATTGGTCCATTTAAGGCGTTTACGTCCTCCTACGTACTTTGTGTCTTTGTATTCTAACTCGGGGTGTCATCAAACTCATCTGATTCAAGAGGATTTGGATTTGTCACACACACATGCAGGATGTGCGGTGAAATGAAAAAGTTTACAATGTTATTGTAACAAAGGGCTTAAAGGGCTTAAGTGTGGTTAAGTGCGGTTTTATGATTTCCCGTATATTGCTTGTCCTGTAGCACCAGTAGTAAGACGTATTTCTGAAGGTAAAATCGCGTGGGTGTGCAAATTTCCATTTCCTTGTTCCTTGTACGAACAAGGGAAAACACCTAAAAAAAATTACGTACGAGCATGTCGTATTTGCACCAGCGTGTACCTGGATCAAGATGGCCGCCTCCCTCATGCCCAGATACTCGTTGCGCTGCAGCCGGGCTCGGAACCAGCGCTGCAGGAAGATGATCTTGCGCATCACGTCCTTGTGCAGCGTGTCCTGCAGCTGCTGCCGCTCCAGCTCCTTAAGGTACACCTGTGGACATGTGCGTGGTGTGGCGTGTGGGGAGATGAGACGACGTACAGGAGATGGGGCCAAAGGCTGCCGTCTGCTCTAGTTTTTCAGTGATCGACTCATTTATAAACATTTTTCCGTTTGTTGGCTCAAGTCGATTACATATAACGTTCGTAAAGTTAAAATGTACGTAGAAATATTAGGTTTTTTACGTTTCATACATTGATGAGGCAAATGCTAGGGAGTACTATACGCATACAAATCAATGCTGTTTTTGACCAGATAAACAACAACAATATCCACCTTAGTTTTGCCGATCTGGTAGGTGGTGGGGTCCAGGCCCATCTTCTCAAACAACACGGAGATGTCCTCTCTGGAGTCCGTGGCGTTCTTCGGGAGCAGAACCCTGAACTGCTCTATGAACTCCTGCAGGTACATCACACACACACACACACACACACACACACACATACCAATGGTTAAAACAAAACATGAAAAGGTTCTGGGTTTGAACCCCAACGTCCGTCCACACGTCTATTTGTAGGCACGTGAGAGCTCTTAAACTTGCTATTGATATGTAGAACATACTGAACATGTATTCTCTGTGCGCTATACAGCTTTAAATTAAAATTGGCGGTCCTCTGTCACATAAGAAGGGTTCAGGTCTCTTGTGCAGCTCATTGGTTATTTGTAGGAACCACAACTGATTTTTTTGTGTGATTATGGGTAAAGTGAAAAAAGAAGAAAATCAATTCATTCCCCCCGGGCCGGATTGGATCAGCTCAAAGGCCACATGTTTGACAACCCCGTCTTGGAACCGAGTTGGAATACATACTACTAAAAACATGCATGGTGGTGTGGGTGTATCGCTCAACGGCACTACGGTACCTGGAAGGTGTACTTGGCGCCGTAGCCGGACCTCCGGATGCGTACGGTCTCCAGCATGCCTGTGTAGTGCAGCTGCTGCAGAACCAGCGCCTCGTCCAGACACATCTCCTTCTGCTCGCAGAAAACAACACAGCAGCATTAGAGATTACTTCAAAATAAAAGCCTTAAACGGTAACTCATAACCTGACTCGGAATTCCTTCATCATAACTCAGTTTTATTGTTGACGTCAAGAAGACGTGCGTCATGAGGTTCTGGCTATAAATGTGCACACGGGGGAAATAAACATCATGGCAGTTGGGAGGTTTTGTCATAACCCAAACAACAGTTGCATTGTGGGTAGCCGTCATCAATTGTCTGCATTCCTGGACGGTCTCACCTTCTCAGCATTGGAGCGGATACAGCGGATGAAGAAGGGCTCGGCTTTAGTCAGCGTTCCCAGGAGTTTGGTTAGGGAGGTCTGGGGAAACATGGAGGAATGGGATACTAATAATACATTTGTATAGACAGTGATGAAGATGTACTTGGCAGGCATGCACGCACAAGCACACACACATGCACGCACACACCTCTTAAGGAAAACATTCAAAGCTGTTGACCAGATCATTGTGAGCAGTTGGGAGGTGAGGTCAATGTCATCAGGAAAACGGACAACCGGTAACTCGGGCCAAAAGCGAGCTCTACCTCCAGAGGTGTGGCGGGGTCTCTGCTGCTTATAGTTACCTGGAACTGAGCACTGATGCTGGGCGTTTTCTTCTTCTTGTGCAGGTGGAGCTGGGACTTGTTGGTGCGGTCCTGCAGAGTCAGGCCCACGATGAACTTGAGAGAGCGCGAGTCTAGCAGACTCTAGGGGGACAGACAGACAAAAAAAAAAAAAGGTAAATGACCACTGTGACACAAAATGGTCACTCTTGCACAACAACGTTAAGCTGAAGGTTGTAAAATAACCGGGTTGACTACCTCGGATCTCTGATCTCCCGGTGGGGCCCGACTCACCTTAGGAATGATCTGCTTCTGCTTGGTGTGCTTGTTCTTCCTGGGGGGACGAAGACAAGAGAAGGGAAGTGAGTGAGACAAGGGGACGTGGTTGTTGTTGTTGAAGATGTGGGTGAGGATGGAGCGACATGGTTGGGTGGGGAGGGGGGCAAAGTTAGTAGGGTGGTGGTGGCGAGTCTTCTTCATGCGCGGTGAGTCAGTGAGATGACGACAGCCTTGCTCCTGGAAGATTGGATGAATGAATGAATGAATGAATGAATGACGACGGTGATGGGGTCGGGAGGAAACAACAACATTTAAAACAATAAGGATAGAGGATGAAGGAGAGGGAAGGGAGGAGAGAGAAGCCATGTTGCCGCAGATGAGAGTTGAGATGATGATGATGAGTCCCATCCATCCATCCAGCCAGCCAGCCAGCCAGCAAATCAGCAGCCCCCCCCCCCCGCTGGGCGCAGTCTATTGCTATGACGACACAACAGGAAGGAACCTATGGTGTTCTATGTGGCCATGTTGCTGACGTGCACGTGTCATGCAGAGTCGCCAGAGGTGACCACCCCCTCTGCTGCGGCGCTTTCCACTCAGTGCCGAAGCGTTCATGCAGCAGCAGCCTAAAGCATTCACTCCAACAGCTGTGTTCTTTCTTATGACCAGATCGCAGACGGACAGGATCACGATGACATAACCAACGGCTATGTAGCAGATGACCTGTCTAATTGTCTATCCAAACTCTATACAAACGTCACTGAATGTGGCAGGTTTGGAGCCAACAGTGTTAATCCTCGCGTCGACCCATATTTAATCAAAATGGAACATGACGTGTTGTCGTGTACAATAGAATCTCTATATTAATTCTTGGCTTTCTTTTATCTGCTCTCTGATCTGATATTCAGAGAGCCGTTGGGTCAGCCCAGAGGCACAGTCTGACAGTTTGAGCCACGATCTTAAGCACGGCTGGTTGAGGTGATCCAGGATCCATCAAGAGGTGGTCTACAGGATCCAACTACACTGGTTCTACAGGTGGTCTGCAGGATCCATCTACACTGGTTGTACAGTTAGTCTGCAGGATCCATCTACACTGGTCTACAGGTGGTCTACAGGGTCCATCTACACTGCTTGTACAGGTAGTCTGCAGGATCCATCTACACTGGTCTACAGGTGGTCTACAGGGTCCAGACACACACACAGACACACACACACACATGCACTCACTGCTTGAGGCCAAATGGACAACTGCAATAATGTATGTGTGAGTACTCTCAGAATGGAGCCAAGCTAAAAATATTAAACCCCTGGACCTTCGAAAACATGACCTAGCAAACTATTTATTTGTATTGGGGTGGGCAGGGGAGTAGTTCTCCACTGAATCTCTCACAGTGCACTCGAGCGCCGAGTAAAATTGTATGTTCCCATGCAGATCAGCAAATAATCTGCCGAAGGGGGGGCATGTTTTGGTATGGGGGTCGTTCGCTTGTCGCCTCTTCCTCTCGTGCTTGACCTCATCTGAGTACTGTACTGTACGGTACTGTTCAGTGGCTGACAGGTACGTATCTGTGTTGCATGGACCCCCCCCCCCCTCAGAAGCCCCCCCTCCATGTTAAACACAGCCACTCCCCGCCCCCTCCCCCCTGCCCCGATGTCTGTGATGTAACCCCACTCGCCGTTCCAGGAACGACCCACCTCTGATGATAATAATAACCCACGACGGCCTCTTGCGATAAAAGGACCGCAAGTCCTTAAAGCCACAAGCCCCGACCCCCCCAAAATGTCACGCAGCCAATCACAGGGCCCCAGCATGAGGACGGCCGTCCAGTCACAGCGAGCCTCTGCTGCTCTCCCTCTCTCCTCTCTCTCCTCTCTCTCCTCTCTCTTCTCTCTCTCCTCTCTCCTCTCTTCTCTCTCTTCTCTCTCTCTCTCTCCTCTCCTCTTCTCTCTCCTCTCTCTCCTCTCTCTCTCTCTCTCTCTCTCTCTCTCTCTCTCTCTCTCTCTCTCTCTCTCTCTCTCTCTCTCTCTCTCTCTCTCTCTCTCTCTCTCTCTCTCTCTCTCTCTGCATGCTCTCACCACAGCCCTGGTGTGGGTCTGCAGTGTCACGCCGCTCCACAACCATACCAGGCACGCCATGATCACTCATTCCGTCCGCATCTGATCTCGAGAACAGGGGGGGGGGGCGAAGACGACAGAATTTGGATGTCTTCGTCGACAGCAGGAACCGGTAACCGGTGTGTGTGTGTGTGTGTGTGTGTGTGTTGCGTGTGTGTGTGTGCGTGTTCGGCCCCGTGTGCGGTTCGTGTCGGTAATCTGGGAGGCTAATCAGAATGGGCCAGTACAAACACCTTTCTGTGTTTCAGGGCAAGAAGAATAATAATAATAATAAACGTGCGGGAGAAAAGGAGATTACTGAGGCTACAGAGGTAACAACGGGGGGCTTGGACAAAAGAGCTTGGCTTTCTCACACACACACTTACACACACACTCACACACACACACACACACACACACACACACACACACACAGACACAGACACACACACACACACACACACACACACACACACACACACACACACACACACACACACACACACACTTTTCCATGGAATAATGTTTAACCGTTATAAAAACATTATTAATTCTAAAAACTGTCAAAAGGCAATTCACGTGACTTTTGATTCGTATCAACCTACATCGACCGTTGAACTACAGCTCCCAAAATACATGATTAAACTCAGAATGGAGAACGAAAGCAAAAGCATATTTTTCTCCCATTGTCATTCGTTTCCCCTCCTGCTTGACCTCATCCCTCCGTTCCCGGTTTTCCCTGTTTTTCCGGGTGTCCTTCCCGGAGCACTTACTTCTTACTCTCATAGCTAGCAAAGATGTCCTCAAAGGCCTCTAGTGGGCGCTCCTCTGAGTGATCAAAGCTGAAATCGAGCATAGAGGCTCGTCTGTGGAGGGGAGAGGAGAGGAAGAGAACCGCACACATGATGGAGAGGAGGTGGGGTGGGGTGGGGGGGGGTCACCAACCACACCGAGCGGGTGGAGGAGGAGGAGGAGGAGGAGGAGTCAAGAGCTCTGGGTCCACAAGATGAGATGAAGGAGGACACTTCGGTCATCAACCGTGGTTTACTACGATCAGCCATTTTCTTTCTTGGAGCCTCCACAGTGTGACATTGTGACATTGCTGGGAGTGTTTAAAGGGGCCCCAGTACAGTATACCACCAGGTGTGAGCGTGATTAGCGATTACAAGCGGTTTCAAAGTTGCGTGACCTAAAATGATCCGTGCGACGACGTGACGTACAGTGGAGAGTGTCCACCTAAATTCATGACGGCGAGATCAGCCTACCAGCTTACCCAGTGGACTGTACCAACTGGTAGGCGGATCTAGTCATCATACATCTAGGGGGACACTCCCACTCGCAATGTCACAACAACAATCTTGGTCACGTGACAATTTCGAAATGGCTCACAATGGCCAATCACGCCTGTTAGTATAATAGGTCCCCTTTAAGTAAAATTAAGAATTTTTCTTTTTTTAAGATAATTTACTTGAATCCTCCTTCATGTCATGCAGTACTACAGGAAAGCAGTCAGAGGTCTACAGTGAACCCAGCCTATTAAGGACACAAGGAAGAACCACTTTGGGCGAAACGCTAAATGGCGCGTAAAGGCAGCAATTGGGGTGCAGAAGTTACAGGACTATGCTGCCGTTCCTGGTGAACTCGTATTTTAATGACATATCATTATAACTCTGTCCACAGGTGCTGCAGCCTCCACAGACAAGGATCTGAGTGAAATCTGCTGCCGTTAGACATGGGGGAGGAGACAGGAGTTAGTCAGTTGGGTGCCGAGTACAAAGACTACACTAAGGATGTGTAAAATGGGTGTGAGAACGACCCGGACCAAGTATCAGTCCCATTAACTGTGTGTCTGTGTGTGTGTGTGTGTGTGTGTGTGTGTGTGCGCGTGTGTGTTCCTTACTTGTACATTTTCTCCACAGGGGTGTTGGACCGTTGTAGCTCTCCTAATGGAGTCCTGGAGGTGGGCCGTACCACACCTATGCAAAAAAACAAAAACCCAACACAGTGATTTCCCTGTATTGTGTTATTGTATATTGTTATCTAATCTGATTCATCTACGCAAAGATGCAAAACTTGAGACTCGACACAAACTCCGAAAAGAACCCGTGTTCGGGGTGTGTGTGTGTGTGTGTGTGAGTGTCTCTCTGTAGTCTGGCTTAAAAGACTAATTAAAGGGGCAGAAACGTGAAGAATCCGGTAGGAGGAAGTACACTGCACATGTGAACTTCAGTTAAACTTGAAACAGAACAGATTTAAGTGGTGGTGGCCTTTAAACAACTTTTTTTCGACACCAACCAGCCCTACAAGAATAATTAATCACTCAGGGGTATTCGCTACTGCATATACAATTTTGTACAACATACAAATATATATATATATATATATATAAACTACATAACGGTATATAAAAACAAAAAATATTATAAGTACTTGATCATCCATTATCCAAAGCACATCCTTTTCTAATGCCCCCCATGGTAAAACCTATAGTATCTTCCTACACTCAACTCAATAGTAAACTCAGAAACACCATAAGTGAACAAACCCCATACGTCCAACTGTCCCAATTAAAGGACATTGAACAACAACCGCCATTTGCAATTTCCTCATGACACGGATAGATACGGCGTGCAGGGTACGGGCACGCATTCGGTGAACACATTCGCTCATCCTCTATGGAGACGTGGGGTGGGGTTTTTGTGTGGTGTGGTTACCCGCGCTCTTGGTGGCCCAGCGGCGGCCGGCCAGGTTGAAGGCGGCCATGCCCCTGATGGTGGCACGCAGGATGCCCCAGCGGAACATGGCCACCGGGTCCGTGCCGATCAGCTGCCGCACAAACGCGCGCTCGCTGCTCCTCAGCAGCGCCACGATGTCCGGCCGCATGTGGTCCGTGTTTTTCTCGCGGAAATCCTGCCGGGGAGTTTTTTTCGATGAGGACGAGTGATCAATCGGTGGCAGGGCGTTCAGAACAGATTAAAAGATGAAAAGGAAGCCCCCCCCCCCCCCCCCGCTTGTCTTACGTTTGAGATGATTCAAGGAGTTTAAATAAATCATTAATAATGACTTGTCGTGGATGAAAGGGGAGCCAGATGCAGCCGTCCTGAGATCTCCTTTATTGTTCCTAATTAATCTTCAAAGGCCTTCATCTTTTAATTGATTCCATTCGTTGCATTTATTATGTTGATAATTAAACGTTGTGTGTAAGTGCATAAAATCAATGTGTGTGTGTGTGTGTGGATTCATATTCAGAAGCAGGGTAAAGTAACTTCCTGTTCCTGTACATTTTAAACATTGGGTCGGTTTTATCTGTCTGTCACACAGCACCAGCGGCACGGTCGACGTATGTTTACTTGACTCTTATGGACCCATCATTAATTCCACGAGCTGCACCTGGGTTTTTTCCTGCTGTGAAAAGGGTCGAGGCCCACCTTGATCTGGTACTTGACCGTCCCGGCGAAGTGGCGGATGACGAAGGCGGGCTCCATGACCGGCGTGGCGACGAAGTACCTATTGCCCTGGTGCTGCTGCTTGAACTTGGCCAGCAGGGTGATGTCTGTGGCGTGAGGGAAACTGAGACGCAGAGAGAGAGAGAGAGAGAGGGAGTGGGAGAGACAGAGACATGACATGACGTTGGCTGTGTTGGCTCACTGATACAGAATGATCACATGATGCGAACCAGGAAGTAGAGTTGCCCCCCCCCTCTTCTTACTTGCTCTCCTCGTCCAGTAGGTAGAGCAGACCGGTGGGCTTCTTGCTGATCAGGTGGATGCAGCCCACGTTGTCCGTGTAGTCGATGTTGTGCCAGGTGATGCCCTCTGCCTGGTACTCTTCCTGTTTTGGAAACCAATAGCAATGAGGGACAACAACCCCAAGTTACATAAATAACCAAGCTAGAAGGTACATGATGCCTCTAGATAACATTGTCTGTTAAAAACAAGAAGTACTGGTGTCTTTTTCTCGGCTGGGAGTCAAACACCCCAACCACGTGAATGGTGAGGGGGAGAGAAACCGTACCTGCTCCAGTTTGAAAATGTGCTGGTTGAAGTAATACTGCAGCTGCTCGTTTGCATAGTTGATACAGAACTGCTCGAAGCTGTTGGTCTCAAAGTCCTCAAAGCCGAATATATCCAGGACACCGATGGACAAGCACTGGAAAACAGAACGCACAAAAAAAACAAAAAAACATGTCAACTACTAATCATAAAATCATATGACAATCATAGGTCCGATGCTATACTACAGCTTAGTGCCTCCTGAACGTTGCCTTATACCAATAATACACAATAAAATGTGTGTGTGTGTGTGTCTTACGGGGACAGACTCCTTCATGTCTCTCTTGTTGAGCAGGGCATGGTTGATGCGCAGGACTATCCAGTCGAACAAGGCACTGTACAGAGACTTGGCCATGGAGTCCCTCGCTGTGATCGCCTGGTGCGATGCAAGAGACAACGTACATTAGACGTTGACAGAAAAGGTTTGTTGTCGTAGGAAACATGTGTGAATACCTTTATGACCTACCTCACTGTGGCTGTAGGGCAGGATCAGCTTGTCGTTGACCGTCACCGCTTTCCTCTTGGTCAGGGCCTCAACCAGCAGCTCCTCTTTCACCTGAGCGGGAGGAGGAGCCACCGACATGTTTGTACACTCACAGACATCGCCATCATCAGTAGTCAGACGCCTGAAGCCATGCATGTCTGCAGATGCGCAGTCTCATAAATCAGACTTTAGATTAATATCCGTTTATGAAGTCAAGATGGCAGACGAGCTCAGATCTTGGTGAAGTGCTCCCTTCACATTTGTTTTTCGACCAATCACGCTGCAGGACGCGGGGATCTGTACACGCGTAATTGGCTATTAACGGGGAACACACGCTTGGCCAACACGCAGTACCTTCAGCAGATCCGAGAGTGTAGCCAGGACATCTGGGGGGCCCACGTCCAAGCCTTCGTCCCGGCCACTGGTCTTGTCGCTGTAGGTCACATTTCCCAGGTACAAGATGGCCGACAGCACAGAGAAGATCCTGCATCACGGATAAAAACAACAACAACTTAACACAAACAATACCATGCCAAGACAACCATAAAGACACTAGACAATGCTAAATATCTGTTTATTGAACATTATTAGTTTGGAGTTTGAAATAAAACGTTGACCTCTAATCCATACAGTGACATTAATGTACGTTTCTGTGGCAAAAGAGTCTGCGGTAAACACATATGATACATTTCTGGTGGCCATCTTGTGCAGATTTTGCTGCCGTGCGATTGGCTCACTGTTTCTTGGTGGCCGAGAGGAAGCCGACCATCTCCATAGCCTGCTGCAGACGCTCAAAGTCGTGGCGCAGGTCCTCCTCATCCTCGATCTTGAAGTTATGCTGCAGGAGGAAGAGCAACAGGGGACAGAGACGGGTGAGTTCACACATTGGTGGAGGAAAAAACAAGAGAGACGAGAGAGAGAAAGCCCAGCGGTACGAAATAGGAAACTTTATTTATACAAACCACATCATTATCAAGTTATCTGGAAAAAAATGGGCATCCTATAAATACAAGGCTTTGTGTGTGTGTGTGTTGCGGTGTGTGTGTGTGTGTGTGTGTTGTGTGTGTGTGTGTGTGGTGTGTGTGAAAATGGCGGGGTACACAAAAGGAGACTTCATTAACATGCAGTGCACATATGGGCAGGAAGCAGGGGAGCAGGTTGCATATGCAGCCCCCATTCAGCAGAGTGACAATCACCCTGAATAACCGGCCATCGCGCGGGGCTGAATAACAGGTCATTACATCCTGAATGACAGGCTTTCCTCCGGGCTCACGTCTCACGGTGACGACACGAAACTTTCACAAGAGTCTTTATCAAAACGGTGATATTTTTTTTTGCTATTAGGAAGAAACAGGCTGAACTGGTTCCGCGTGAATGGGTAATTATGTTTTCCCGGGCACAGTTTGACGGGGCATCCATTCATTAATTCATTCATTCATGTGGTTTGCAGCAGTGAATGGGGGCCCTATGCATATAATTGAGGCTGTGGGGAACGGCAGCCTGGACATAATGCACCAGGATAAGCCTGCACCGCTCCGGTCATCAGACATTTTCCATTCTCAGCTTGTGTTAAGGGTACACAACGTGTGTCATCAGCACGTTTCCCCCACTGCTGCTGACTGCTTGTTCTGCACGTACACACACATGCACGCGCACACACACACGCACACGCACCACACACACCTTGATTTCAGCTCGCAAGAACATCGAATGTGTAAGAACGCTGACTTGGCAGCGGAGCCGCCATCGCCGTTATACAGCAGGTGATGACGACAGCAGCTGTGCAGGTGGAAGGAGGGGAGGAGCCTTGTGGTGTCTGGTGTGCGTGTGTGTGTGTGATGCTGTGGTGGTCAGCACCAGCGGCGGTGGTACCTGCTTGAGGTAGACGTAGTCTTCGGGGGCCAGCAGCTTGAACTCCTTTCGCTCTTCCTCGGAGGCTCCCATCAACAGGTAGTAGAACACATGGTAGTTCCTACCACACGAGAGACAAAACACGTTAAAAACGCGCTGCTAAAAGTTGTGTGCCACAACCATTGCGAGTATTTTTGCATGGATGATCAGCTTCAATGTGTGCATAATATTGACTTCTGCCAAGTGATAATGCACTTGGTTATGCAGGGTTGTGGAAATGGAAGCGACGTGAACTGGTGCTGAATTAATTAACGAATCCATACACATTGATTTGATGGATTTACTTTTAATGTGCAATGTAAAAACCCCCACGAGGTTCCTCCGCTGTGTCACATTGCCTCCGGTACAGTGGAGGATATATTTAAATCGTTTAAATCAAATGTTTTTCTACAGAGTTTCCCTGTTTGAGGGCCGCGTAGATCGAAACAATTCTAAATAGACGAGGCCCACATAAATATAGAGGAGCCGCGCATTGCTAGCGTGAGTGCGTGCGACTTCCGCGGCCCATGAAGCAGCTCCAGTCCATCGTAAAGGACGTGCTCTGCTGCAGTCGCTCTGCGGCACACGTGTCCCATGAATTTTGGCGGGAAGGTTACATGAAAGTGGTTGTTTTTTTTTGGGTGGTTACGTGTGCCAAACCACTACAATTACAGAGTAGCTCGTACAGGTTTGTTGTGCTGATTGTATTTGGCGGTGTAGTATGATCGACTTCCTGAAACCAGAGAAAGCCAGATAGCCAACTCATATTCAGCAAGGTCAACAGATAGTTCACACTTAATAACGACGCCCAGAAGAAGAAAAACACGGGGACAGATGAAGGACTGTATCAAGGTCGCCTGATGTTGATATCTGTTATTTCAGTTGCTACCGGCAACCAGGTAGGTAGGCAGGCAGCTCTGCTATAAACCCAGCGTATGTGTAATGACACCGTGTTACTAGACGGGCCAGACTCCGTGTAAACAGCCTGTGTACAGTGTGTGTGTGGTTAGCTGCAGACGGTGTGTGGGTTGCTGCTGCTGCTGCTGCTGCTGCTGCTGCTGCTGCTGCTGCTGCTGACTGCACGGCTGGGAAAATGCCAGCGTGTGAAACCTGACAGCTACAAGAACCGAACTCGAAGGAAATTAGTATACGTGTTTGCCGACATGGACCCCATGAGCAAGCTACCGAAACTAGCTTGTGTCAAAGGTCGCCAGGGACCCAATACTACTAATACTACTATTAATAAATATTACTTACATTCAATATGAGACTGAAATGTATTGTACATTTTGCCTATACCTACTGTTTACAAGTGCACTGGTATCAATACCTGATTGACGAAATCTTGCATTGCTGGTCAAAAACGAGAACGTGGGACAGTTTAACGACGAGGAAAGAATGTCATGTTTCATTTGTTTACACGACACAAGTTAATGCTTAACTCTCCCAAACAGCAGTTGTGGTTGCGTCAAAACACTCGGAGTCCCACGCTTTACAGAGCGGCAACTCACCGACTAAATATGTTTAAGGAATACTAAAACCAACTAACGTGTGTGTGTGTGTGTGTGTGTGTGTGCGTGCGTGCGTGCGTGCGTGCGTGTGTGTGTTTTGGTCGATGGACAGCACAGTCCAAGGCTGGGCTGTAGCCTTCAGTCAGACTCTCCATCAAACATTAAAAGCTATTTTTGTCCCCCTCTTTCTACACTACCCACTTCCCCATTTGTTCAGAGTGCTCTCTGAACAGGCCTACGAGGTAGAGACGAGGTCATGACCCCCGGGGCTGTTGCTCCTCACCTCTCATTCTCCTCCCGGGACACCAGGCGAGACTTCTCCAGCAGATACTTCTCCACCACAGCCCTGCAGAGAACAACAAGAGGACAAGGACGTATGAAGAAAAGCCATGAGGAAGGGAAGTCAATGCATGTCTTGTAATAAAATGAAGGACAAGCATGGTTTAAATGGCCATAACCTGGTAGCTGAAAATAATGTATTTGGTATACATAGCACTAAACTAATTCACAACGTTCACAGGAGTCTATTTGGGACATTAATGACATTGCATTTCAAAGGAGCAGACAGGGTTCGCCATTTTCTTGAGGAACCCACAAAGTGAAGAGCTCTTGGCTTTGTATTGTGTATATCCTACAAGTGCGGAACAAAGCAGGACAGAGCTGTTCAGACACAGAGGAGGACGCTGTAGTGTTTGATCCAAAGCACGTCACAGACACTGAAAACTTTGGTAAAAAAAAAGGGGCAAAATATGAGTTCTTACACAACACACACACCTCTGGAATAGGAGATGCAGAAGCTTTTTACATCTGGGCTCACTCACACAGATTTAAAATGTCATTTGAAAACCCGACTATGTGCATATAATCTGGCAATGCGCTAAATACTAATCAAAAGACCAAATACCATGCCATCGCGATAATCGGATCGCTCATAATTATATTATGACAAAATCGGCCACGCACCGATGACTACAATTACAATGTCGTCGCTCTGCGCTGGATCACGTTATTCGTGTCCACCCAAACCACACTCCAGGAGAGCCAGAGAGGAGCTGAAGGAAGTGGAGAAGAACACGGGACTAAATGCAGTGGCCACTAAACCCTACGACAGACACGAACAGACCCGGTATTAAAAAAGAAAAAGGGGCCAAATCTGTATTTATACGCACCGCTGACCCAGACATAAGACGAGACGCCAAAAACCAGAACAACAACATGGATGCCAGCTTCACTCATCGGGGGGTGTTACGGTCTGGAGAGACCGGCCGTGACTACATGGACACGAGTCAAATGTGCATCGCTTTAACCCCCTCTTTAGCGTTTAGGAAAGGGGTACAAAAGATTGAACACAATGAAAGCGAATCATATTTCAATTGTGCAGGGGAGGGGAGGGGGGAGGAGTGATGGGGTAAAAGGCCACCCTACTCCCACGGGACTGCTGCTAGGAAGAGGGGGGGGGGGAAAAAGTGTCGACCTTCCAACGGTCCACTTTTCTTCCCTGGTTGCCTGGTGTTGCTGTACAACATGTAAAAACCAGTTCCAATGGACCGATTTCATTTTGGCTAAGGTTAATCTCCTCCTACGTCGACACATGTCTTCTGGTGCTGATCTACCACTGTAATAATTCTGTAATTCTGGCGGGGGGGGGGGGACAGAATAGTTAGTCGGCGGTTTATCTGTCATATGATAGCCAGCATTTGCAAAACAAACATGCTTTCTTCTCGCGGAATTTACAGCCGGTTGCTTCGTTATTCATCATTCCCCCTTTGCGAATCCTCGCCTACGGGCAAGTGTATCATCTGACGGCGCACTACGACCGGAATACATTGGCCCTGGAGCACAGCGGGTGCTGAGGGGGGGGAGCACCACGCCATGCCGCGTCGCTCTGCTTGCCAGCAGCCTCGAACGCGTCGCTCACAGGCGTTCACACGTCGTCATCGTAGCCAGGGCGGCACCCATGACAACCATTGCACCCCGAACCGTCCCTGGACGGAGGGATCCCCCACTCTGCGTTCCTTCTCCTTCTCCTTGTTAATTAAGGGTTTGCTTAGGGGGGTGTCATAATCACATGGCCCCATAATCATATGGCCTGTGAAGCCCTTTGAGACTGTAACTGTGATTAAGGACTATACAAATAAAATGACTTGACTTGACGGCCTGTTGTTGTCGCACAACGACGGACATTAGTCATTAAACGGACCGGCCACTCACTGGACGCCACTGAGTCTGTTGTTGTCGTCGACGTCGATGTGGTGTATCAAAGAATCATCTCTTTGTGCGACAGTCAGTTGAGCCTTGGTGCGTGAGTCCCGGGGGTGGACTCGCTTGTGGCTTATTGAGGAGGCGTCGCGCGGGCGAACAGACTACAGAGGCGCAGTCTGTCCACGGACGGGTATTGGGTCAATCGATCCAGTCATGTGAACTCAAACACGAAAAAAACCACTTTTCCAACACCCAGAGCGAACAAACCGCAATTAGTTTTGCCAGCGCCAGTGTGAATGTGAACGCTCAACAACACGTTGACTCGGCAGGCCATCATAATGCCCTATTAGCCCTCTTCCAAGCCGCAATTAAAGTCTTGACTATGCCCAAACATTTGGGCAATGACAGCAGGGCGTGTGTGTGTGTTGTGTGCACGCATGAGAGCATGTGTGTGCACACATGAGTTGTGTGCACACGATGCAGTTTGTCCGTGACCACTCTGTACATCCGTGTTTGTGTGCATACCGTTGCCTGTTGGCCAGATGAATGTGGGAATTCTCGTCCGTGGCGGTCGCAGGAGCCTTTGTGAGCGAGTCCTCGGCGCTGCGCGGGGCTTGCCAGTGGAAACCTTCAACGGTCCACCCCTTAAAGCCCGCGGACACGCAAGGACTCCCGCGTGCCTCCGCTCCAATCGTAATTGGGACTCGTCTCCAGGGCAACGGCTCAAACCGTTCGCTGATGAATTACAACCTTCTTCCACCCCCTCCACCCCACACCTCCCACGCCTTGGTGTGTTTCCCCTTTTATCCTCTCATAGATCGTTTAATGTAATGGCAGGTCAGAAAGGAAGAGAAAAGGGAAAAATGTGCACAGAGCTGACGGCCCGATTCCAGCATTGGTTTTAAGCACGATTTTTAGTTTTTTCTTCAAGAAAAATTAGGAGGATAGTAGTTAATCAAAGTTAGTTAGAAAGGCTTTTTTGCATGTTTTGCTGGTAATGTAAAGTAGTAATAGCAGAAGTAGGGTACTGTTGTGTGTTGGTGGTGCTTAATGTACTTATGATACTGCACTGGTGCTGTGTGCTTTACTGTGGTCTCAAAGGGAAAATAGGACCGAGTTACCAGACATCACAAACCAGTCAAGTCAAATGTTGCGCATGTTTGACGGTTTGCAATCGTACGCGTTTGTTGTTGCCTCAACACACAGACACACACACACACACACACACACACCACACACACACACACACACACACACACACACACATGCGGGGCTCTATGTCGATCCACACTTTTTTTCCTTTCATGCCTCCTCCCTCCTTTTTGTTTGTAAAGAGCACAGTCCCTGTTTACAATGTGAAACTAGACCACAGGTTACCATGGACCGGAGGCTTGCAACCGTCAACCCGCTAACGTATACCTGGGGGGTGCTGTGAGCAATCAGAGCTTTCGTTTGGGGCATGTTTGAGTTGCAAGTGTTTGCTTTGACATGTTTAGCATTCCTTCCATGGCGGAGGGCTTTGGCCGCACAAAAGGAGATTTCTCTGTCGATTCGGCGCTGTTGGCCGGCTGAGGGGCAGTAAAACAACTGGGTCCAATGGCTAATGTAATTTTAAAACCACACGCACCCACTTACTTACTCACTCGATCACACACACACACACACACACACATACATACGTGCACGCACACACACACACACACACACACACATACATACAGTACACAAACCTGAAAACCGGAGCGAGTCGCGCTGGTCTTTATTGGCGGACGGCACCTGAATAAATAAATGTCGAACACACAGATGTTTGGTTATTTATTTCCAACAAACCCAACCAAACCTTGCAAAATCACCCGAATGCGTGCGAGCGAGACTGACGGACACAAATGCATTCAAACACAAACACAGATATAGGGAATGTAAACTGGGTGGGTTGAGGGAGGCGGGGTGGGGTGGTCCCTTGTCTGAACAAGTGGGGCGTAGGCTTTCCAAACGGATGGTTTTTGGCCACAGATGACGGACTTCCTCAGCAGAGTCTGCCTGACTTTCTTACTTCATCTTCTGCCCTGCGTCACTAAGAAGCCACGGCTGCTGCTGCTGCTGCTGCTGCTGCTGAGTCTGCGTCCTTCCCCTGGGATCCCTCTGCGCTATTTTAGGAGCACGCCTTTCCTGCGGGCTCCCATACAGTCATGTAGTTCACCGACGTGGTGGTGCATGAAGAACATCAAAAACCGGAGCTGCAAAGTTCCCCGGTATTCCCTTGAATACCGCAGAACGACAGGGAATGGCTTCAGTATAAAGGGGATTAAATGCAAATAAAATGGATGGAAGGTTAGGGTTGGCGTTCTAAGGTGCTAATGAAAGGAGTCGCGTCTACTTGAGGAACCAAAAAAAGGGAAATGTGTGTGCGTGTGCACCTCCACTGTGTGAAATTGTCATTCTGCAGCTCTTGTGGTGGAGCTCTCCTCAATGTGTAGTGTCTATTTAATATTCACCAAGTCAACTTCCCCTGTTGCTGTGTGTCTGAGAGTAGAAGAAGAAGAAGAAGAAGAGGAAGGGGGAGGGAGGAGTGTGACTCCCATCAGGCCAGTAAACGGGGCCCCTCTTTGAGCGCGAGTAGCTGAGCTCTGTGTGTGTCCCCTGGCTGGGTATGGCTTCAACCCGAGACATAGTGGGAGAGAGTGGGGGGGTGGGGGGAGAGAGCAGGGGGTCTCTGTTCCTCTTTGGTCTGACAGCCCCTATACAGATAGCTCTCCCAGCCTCATTTATCTCTCTCTCTCTCTCTCTCTCTCTCTCTCTCTCTCTCTCTCTCTCTCTCTCTCTCTGAAAGGGGAGAAGGTGCTAGAGAGGTTGTGTAGAAGAACAGAGGGGATTGGGGTAACGGATGGGTTAGTTTAAGAGGGGAAAACAAGTTACAGATGCTGCTGACCCTTTTAAACTGTCCTAAGAGCATAAACACACACACATACTCTCTCTCTCTCTCTCTCTCTCTCTCGCACGCACACACACACACACACACACTGTCTGGCCTCCTGCTGTGGTGTCAGCTGCTGTTTTCTTCCAGCCATGACCTCTGGGCCCCCAAGGTTGCCTGTTGTCATTCTGATTTGTTGTTGTTGTTGTGTTTTTGTTTGTCCAAAGTGACGGCCCGCAGATGGCAGGTCTCAGCGGTGGCCTTGCTAACGTCATGCGCTCAGCAGTGCAACGCTTCTGCACAGTAGAACATTTCTAGTTGATTATGAATTAATCTCCCGGTGTCATGTTGCGTGTTCATAATGTCAATATTTAGGTTCTTATTATTGGCTGTTCCCTGCATGCAATTGATTGGAATAAACATTTTGAAAACTATGCAGAAGAAAACCTAACCTTTTAATTTTCTCTCTCTCTCTCTCTCTCTCTCTCTCTCTCTCTCTCTCTCTCGCTCTCTCTCTTTCTCTCTCTCTCCTCTCTTTCCCCCCCCCCATTGCCCCGCTAGGCCTTTGGGAATGCCAAGACGGCCCACAACAACAACTCCAGTCGATTCGGGAAGTTCATCCAGGTCAACTACCTGGAGAACGGCGTGGTGAGAGGGTGAGTAGCTCACAGTGCATCATCATTTCACACCAAACACTATTCGCCTTTTATTCGCCACTTTCATTTACATTTAGGAATTTCTTTTTACGATTCATAGTTGCAAGGCTAATAGAACGAGTTTCATAATTGCCAGGTTGCCTGCATAATAGCTGGGATGAGAGCAGACGTACCATTCTGAGCGCATTACCAACATCTAAGAACATATAATATGCTAAACAATGCTAAGTACTTAATTATGAATAATGCCAAGATGTGCAAACATGCAGGTTGGTGCTAGGGTTCACCGAGGGGAGGGGAGGGGGTGGGCAGGTTATGCAGAGTCCAGGTGAACTCTGAACAGGCAAGGAGACACTTGCGGAAACTGGTGAGCGACTCTTACAATCCTGACCACTGCACTCATTCTACCACTGCGGTGCCAGAACAGAGAAGATGAGATATGGCACCGGCCTTCTAGCCGAAGTTTTTGAGCCGAGTGCTCAGGCTGGGACGTATGGTCTGCCGCTATACTCTCGCACAGACTAGACAAACGACCAGTGTGCTTCTTCCCCAGAGAACCATAGACGGCCAATCAGATCATTCCTTCCTGTCCTTGGAGCCTGCTTTCCTGTCTGTACACCGTTTACTGTCAACGTGTGTTTGCTGTGCATCACGTTTTGCGGCGTGCTCCGACTGTAGCATCCAGTTCATTGGTTCCTCTTCCATCCCCCCCCCCCCCCCAGCCTGACAGCACTTGGAACCAGTAGAGACCCTCTTATACGCTCCAATAATAGTAATATTACAGAGACAGTGCTGTTGGCTACTGTTTTATATATACCTAATGTACATAAATTCCAGTCGCAGCCGAGTAATAAATGAAACGGCCACAGGGCCCCAGCTGCTGGTTGCAGTTTACGGGGAAGGCGCACAGCGACAACCTGATTAGGACCTGAAAGCACCCATACTCGCCCTCCTCTATTGGATTGCTTCGTCCCAGACGGGGCCCGTAATCCAATCAGGGTCGTTGAATTCAATTTGGCGAGCTCAGGGCTGCTGTGTGAAACCCCTTTAGAATGGTAATGCAAGGCATGGCCCGAAGACACACGCTCACAAACACACGATTGGCGCCGTTTTGTGTGGCTTTTTTCCCTTTGCGTTTCACTGTGTGGCCTCCTTTTTGATGTAAGGGGGTGGGGTTAGCAGAGTGGGCGTGTCCAAATAGGAAGAAGCGGGGTTTGGGATGCCAATTGCCATGAAACAAAACGGAGGAAGAAGAAGCATTAGAACAAGAAGCAGAACATTGTCCATTGACTTTTCGGGTTTCCGAGTTTTATAGTATCGACTGTACGACTCGACTTAAACATGTGTCTCAGGTTTACCACACTACACTAATGCGATCATGAACATGCGATAA
The DNA here is from genome assembly GCA_002895965.2 of Coryphaenoides rupestris. NCBI lineage: Eukaryota > Metazoa > Chordata > Actinopteri > Gadiformes > Macrouridae > Coryphaenoides > Coryphaenoides rupestris. Next base: position 218,606 of record PIJE02000756.1, read on the forward strand.
GACTATAATACTATTGATCAAATTCCACAAAACGTATGTGTAAAACGAAAATTATGATTGACTGTAGGTATGCCTATTGACTGTATATTTATTATACTGATTGTTTATTTGCTGGTTACTGGCCGACACGGTAAGGGGAGGGAGATGCGTGCTGCCTGTGTGTCTTGGAGGAAATCGCATTACCAGATAGCTCAGTGTTATTAATAATAATACTGTTGTGTGATATCCTGGTGCTTTACTGGGCAGGCCTAACAAAAGCGGGTTGCCTATCTCTCCATCTCTCCCCTGGGATCCTTTCAGCGCGTCCATAAAGGAGATTAACAAAGGGCCGACCGGGATGAGCTGCTGTTCCGATCAGCTCTGGGCCCCCAAGGTTGCCTGTTGTCATTCTGATTTGTTGTTGTTGTTGTGTTTTTGTTTGTCCAAAGTGACGGCCCGCAGATGGCAGGTCTCAGCGGTGGCCTTGCTAACGTCATGCGCTCAGCAGTGCAACGCTTCTGCACAGTAGAACATTTCTAGTTGATTATGAATTAATCTCCCGGTGTCATGTTGCGTGTTCGTAATGTCAATATTTAGGTTCTTATTATTGGCTGTTCCCTGCATGCAATTGATTGGAATAAACATTTTGAAAAACTGCAGAAGAAAACCTAACCTTTTAATTTTCTCTCTCTCTCTCTCTCTCTCTCGCTCCCGCTCTCTCTCTCTCCCATTGCCCCGCTAGGCCTTTGGGAATGCCAAGACGGCCCACAACAACAACTCCAGTCGATTCGGGAAGTTCATCCAGGTCAACTACCTGGAGAACGGCGTGGTGAGAGGGTGAGTCGCTCACAGTGCATCATCATTTCACACCAAACACTATTCGCCTTTTATTCACTTTCATAGTAAAAAATAGGTAAATAGCTTCTCTCGTTGCAAGGTTAATAGAACGAGTTTCATAATTGCTAGGTTGTCTGCATAATAGCTGGGATAAGAGCAGACGTGCCATTCTGAGTGCATTAGAAACATCTAAGAACATATAATATGCTAAACAATGCTAAGTACTTAATTATGAATAATGCCAAGATGTGCAAACATGCAGGTTGGTGCTAGGGTTCACCGAGGGGAGGGGAGGGGAGGGGCGGGGTGGGCGGTTATGCAGAGTCCAGGTGAACTCTGAACAGGCAAGGAGACACTTGCGGAAACTGGTGAGCGACTCTTACAATCCTGACCACTGCACTCATTCTACCACTGCGGTGCCAGAACAGAGAAGATGAGATATGGCACCGGCCTTCTAGCCGAAGTTTTTGAGCCGAGTGCTCAGGCTGGGACGTATGGTCTGCCGCTATACTCTCGCACAGACTAGACAAACGACCAGTGTGCTTCTTCCCCAGAGAACCATAGACGGCCAATCAGATCATTCCTTCCTGTCCTTGGAGCCTGCTTTCCTGTCTGTACACCGTTTACTGTCAACGTGTGTTTGCTGTGCATCACGTTTCGCGGGCCGTGCTCCGACTGTAGCATCCAGTTCACTGGTTCCTCCCCCCCCCCCAGCCTGACAGCACTTGGAACCAGTAGAGACCCTCTTATACGCTCCAATAATAGTAATATTACAGAGACAGTGCTGTTGGCTACTGTTTTATATATACCTAATGTACATAAATTCCAGTCGCAGCCGAGTAATAAATGAAACGGCCACAGGGCCCCAGCTGCTGGTTGCAGTTTACGGGGAAGGCGCACAGCGACAACCTGATTAGGACCTGAAAGCACCCATACTCGCCCTCCTCTATTGGATTGCTTCGTCCCAGACGGGGCCCGTAATCCAATCAGGGTCGTTGAATTCAATTTGGCGAGCTCAGGGCTGCTGTGTGAAACCCCTTTAGAATGGTAATGCAAGGCATGGCCCGAAGACACACGCTCACAAACACACGATTGGCGCCGTTTTGTGTGGCTTTTTTCCCTTTGCGTTTCACTGTGTGGCCTCCTTTTTGATGTAAGGGGGTGGGGTTAGCAGAGTGGGCGTGTCCAAATAGGAAGAAGCGGGGTTTGGGATGCCAATTGCCATGAAACAAAACGGAGGAAGAAGAAGCATTAGAACAAGAAGCAGAACATTGTCCATTGACTTTTCGGGTTTCCGAGTTTTATAGTATCGACTGTACGACTCGACTTAAACATGTGTCTCAGGTTTACCACACTACACTAATGCGATCATGAACATGCGATAAGACTATAATACTATTGATCAAATTCCACAAAACGTATGTGTAAAACGAAAATGATGATTGACTGTAGGTATGCCTATTGACTGTATATTGATTATACTATTTGCTGGTTACTGGCCGACACGGTAAGGGGAGGGAGATGCGTGCTGCCTGTGTGTCTTGGAGGAAATCGCATTACCAGATAGCTCAGTGTTATTAATAATAATACTGTTGTGTGATATCCTGGTGCTTTACTGGGCAGGCCTAACAAAAGCGGGTTGCCTATCTCTCCATCTCTCCCCTGGGATCCTTTCAGCGCGTCCATAAAGGAGATTAACAAAGGGCCGACCGGGATGAGCTGCTGTTCCGATCAGCTTTGCCTGAAACACCAACGTACTTTCATTTCCGTTTGTGTGTTTTTTGAGGCCTCACACCAGCCAATCTCTCTTCCTCTCTTCTTGTAAAAATATGAACTTTTCAGATACATCGTCTCTACACAACCTGTGTGTGTATTTTATTCAAGGTGTGACTTTGTCTGCGTCGTTGTGCGTCCGTTGTGTTTCACTGTAATCTTGCAGTCAACTGTCCGCACCGTGCGAGTTTTGGACGAGTTGATATCGTGATATGAGACGAGAAATGTCTCGGATTTTGGATATAGCGATATAGCATAATTATTTTCCTGGTTTTAAAGGCTGCATGACAGTAAAGTGATGTCATTTTCTGAACTTACAAGGCGAGTTCTAGCTGTTCTTTTATTTTGGCTTAAGTTTTGCTTAAGTTGATAATAAAATGATAAAATACTGTACTTTTCAGTTGTCAAGTATTGAATTCACACAAGACGAGTATACAACAATAGGCTTCACCATCTGGTCATTTTACATTTACTACAGTATTTACTCCTACTTAGCGTATTGTTCTTAGATGTGGTAATGCACTCAGAATGGCACGTCTGCTCTTATCCCAGCTATTATGCAGGCAACCTAGCAATTATGAAACTCGTTCTATTAGCCTCACAACTATGAATGCTTGAAACCTGCTCTATTCTTATCTTTATGTACCACAGTGATATATTGCTGTCTCCTTCAACAAATGTACTCTTTGTAAGTCGCTTTGGATAAAAGCGTCTGTCAAATGCCCACATGTAATATAAATGAATGAGGGATTTTGGCCATAAGTCCCGGCCCTATGTTATGTGAACTCTTATTGTCCTCCTTGTAGCTGCAGACATAAGCAGCCGGTCTGCTTGTGGCTGCAGTAAGGCTCCTGTCTGGCTTCCTGCGGATGACTTTTGTTTTTGTTTAATTACATCAGAGACCCCCTACTTCCCTAGAACCGTGTTGCTATGCTCATAGTGCATGATCATACATTTGCTTTGTGAACACGGGAGGTAGAGCGTTGACGAAACCTCAAGAGAATCGACCAAAATGACCGAAAATGGCTCAACGTTCTTTTAAAAAAAAAACATACAAAAGGCAGAAGTTGTATCGCGCCATAGAACGGTTTCCCGCATGGGGCTGGTCTTGGGCTGTGCTGCCGGCTACATTATGCAGAAAGGAGATAAATTACATTTATTTCAATCTTCTGCGTTCTTCTGACCCACCATAAGTACACTTGGAAGTACTCATGTTGGCAAATATTTACAGCCAACACTGCATATATGGCCCTGGTATGTTATTTTGGATGCGTCTACCAAGGTCCTCCGTATAAGACTGGCCATTAGGCGGTGGAAGCTTTCATGGTGGTTAACATTTCTGTGGAGATCTGTGGCTAGCTAGCTAAACAGACATACGACACTAATCCAAACATTTTTTTAGTCTCTAAAGTCTCTTCACCCCCCCCCCCCACCAGATCTGAGCCATTTCGAGCTGCCCCACCCAAGCATGGGAGGGTACCACATTAAACTCTCCACGTCTGCGGTCTGGTCTGGTCACAGCAGCATCACCAGCACCACCACCACCACCACCACCACCACCACCACCAAAAACAGCCCTCAATAGACTGGTGCGGTACAGGCTGTGACACGCTAAACACATTCCTGCCGTTTGGAAGAGCACAACTACGATACTGACGTTCAGGCATTACCCATGCTTGATTACCCAGCATTTTCCATTATCTGATTAAGTCGAGAACATTGGCTTCATCGGGGGGTGTGTGTGTGTGTGTGTGTGTGTGTGTGCTGTGGGTGCATCAAGTTGAAATAGGAAGTCGTTGGGTAAAGTATTATATTTCTGAGGAATGTCGTCATACTGGGCACATAGCAAGAACAAATATAGCCGATGGATCAAGTAGGAGGAGCCGATGGACGAGAGATCAACAATAGAGAGGCACAGACAGAATGGGCAGCAACTCCATCAGACTTCCTGAACAAGAACACAATACAAGGGCCTGTTCATAACCCAACACCCCCCACCATGAGCACGGGCCAATAGCAACAGAGGCCTACCGCTGATACTTCCAATGTCGTAATCTATCTGCTTCCTGTTAAGGAGATTTCCGGGTGAGCTGGACTTCCTGTCGGACAAGCAGTGCCGATTAATGTGAATTCAAGACCTGGGTAAGATGTATTGTAGAGGACCAAGGTTGAGTTGTCTACAACTCAAAACAAACAGATCAAGTCGTGTGTGTTTTCTTGATAAAGGGAGACATTGGAAATTACATGACAAACATGCCACACAGAAAATATGTCACATTTGCTTCCAGAATTTCTACGCTTTCAAGACAGCTTTCAGAGTACGTACTAGTTGCTCGTGGTAGCAGTCATCATGCAAAACTAGGCCTAAATGTTTCCAATGCGGGAAGAACTTTCCCGTATGCAAACCCAACAGATTTGAGATTAACGAGTCTCTCAAATCAGATTTTAGATTCATATTCAAATTGTGATGAAAACGGAGCCTTTCACTTTCTCTCGCTTCATATTGTTTCCGACCAACCGTGTTGCTGGAGGTGGGGGTTCCGTGAAGTCTGTCAAGAAAGTGTTCCAACACACAACGCACAGGGTTTCCATACAAGCATTGACAGGATGTAATAGTAATAATAATAATAATAATAATACAGTAATAATAAGTTGACACTCAAGGTCACCTTACAGGGTAAAACTATATATATATATATATATATATATATATGTATAAATAAAAGGCTATATGTTAAAATCTAAAATGATTCAAAGCAAACAGAGTATAATGTAGTGTATAGCAGTTGAGCATTATCTCAGACATGCACTTTGCATGGCCTCAGACTATTCTCCGCACGAATCGAGAAGAAAAGCCCTTCAGAGCATAGACGAAGTAAAATGCATAACAGAAGGCGAACCAGTTCAACCGGTTCGGCAGCAACAGCACTTTTCAGGTAAGCTTTTCTGCACGCAGAAAGTTAGGGGTTGGGGTTAGGCTATGTGGGAATCTCAAAATAACTCCACTGCACTGTGTCAGACATGGAGAACAAACACTAGGTCACAAATTAGGTCACACATTTTTTTTTTAATTCAGAGCTGGGGCTTTCAAGTCTGGAAGCAGAAGAACACACAGGAGGCTACAGAGAAGCCTACAGTCCAGAGTGGAGCGCTGCAGAAACTATGATCTCATGGCTTCAATATGTGACCAAGTCTTGGAGAGCTGGAGAACGGCCCCTGGAGACACACGCATACGTACACACACACACAAACACACACACACACAGAGGCAGGCATACAACTTTTCTGGAAGGGAAAATGCAACA
>PIJE02000757.1:0-5000 GCA_002895965.2 Coryphaenoides rupestris
ACATGATTTCTCACATCCCGCTCACCACGCGTAGGCCTATGCTATGCATGCGGTGTGTGTGTGTGTGTGTGTGTGTGTGTGTGTGTGTGTGTGTGTATGTTATGTGTGTCTGAATGTGTATGTCTGTCTGTCTGTATGTATGTGTGCGTGTGTATGACTGCATGTGTCCTATCTGGTCTGCTGCTCCTGCACTAAAATAACAAACAAAGACGACTCCTTGTTTAGTGTTCTTCTTGTAGGAAAACTTGCAGTTAATTGCGACTCAACTTGCGATGTTCTAAAATCTAGCCAATGTTTTTTTGGGGAGGAGGGGGGTGGGTTTGGGGGGGAGGAGGGTGTGCCTGTCGTCTCTTGTCCTTAATTAGACTTAGGGATTATAAGGAGCTGTCCCCCGTGTGGAGACGGGTGGAGGAGGGTGGAGACGGTTGGAGGAGGGTGCTTGGGGTCTGTCCAGCCTTTTAGGGCCTGAGAGACGCCAGTGTTTGGGCCAGGGGGTCAACGGGACACACACGTCCAAATGGTTACAAGCGTGGTGTGTGCTTGCGTGTGCGTGTGTGTGTGGGTGTGCTTGTGAGGAGTGTGAGTTACCCTTTAGAAAAAGTTCATGACGACAATCACTGTTTTTAGGATTGATCTTTGAGAAGGACAACTATTATGATATTTAGATAGATGAGGATTAGATGATGTCCAGATAGATTTTGATTTGAAGTGACTTGACCGTTAATTGAGACTAGCCTAGCCTGGTATACTTAGTGTAATGAAAATATGACTATTTGACTATTATGACTATATGACTATTATATTATTATTTTCTTCTTTAAAACATTGTACCTTAATCCAAAGGACTGCATGATCTACATACCCCCCATATTATGTTTCCAAGGTCAACCTTTAGTGTTAAATGTGTCCCATCTCTGGGACGTGGATCATTAAGGACGGCACACAAACAAACACATGGCTGGCGAGCAAGACAAAGGGGGTGGGGCTTAGAGAGCGCTTGCCTGAAGCGGTGGCCACGCCCACACGGGCATGCTGCTGGGGTCATTGCCCGGTAGATGTTTGCATATGTACAGTATATACAGTATATGTATTATACTATTATACAGTATATGTATATAATCAATATTATCTTCATATATTGTATGTCGCCTCCTCTATACAGCGTAGACCCCACCTCCTTCCCGCACAAACACCACCACCAGCATCTCCACCCGCACCGCCGCCACCCACCCCTTGTCGTTAGCCCCCCCACCCCCACCCAAACACCAGACTTGGGCGAGGAGGGGAGAGACGGGGGGCGGCGGGGGGGCTCTGGTTGTCTCCAAGGACTGGTGGGAGGTGGTGGCGGTGCTGCTGCTGGTGGTGCTGGTGCTGGTGCTGGTGCTGGTGGTGGTGGTGGTGGTGGTGGGGGTCGGGAGGAGCCATCTCTGACATGGGGCCCTGTAAGACAAAAGCCCGATTCCCTGCTTCACCATGTGGAAAATGGCCACAGAGGAGGAGGAAGAGAAGGAGGGAGGAGGGAGGAGGGAGGAGAGAGGAGGGAGGAGGAGGAGGGGCTAGACAGGGTGCGCGGGGGGGGGACGGGGGACCGAGAGGAGGACAATTAGTGAGATCTTCTAATCACCCGGGCAACACTCATTTAATTGACATGTGAAATTTGGTTTCATCTAACAAGTTGATAGACGGGGCCGACAATGGGCCCCACAGTCTGTGGCCCCCACGCACAGGGGCCAAGTATGGGGGGAGTGACAACTGAGGGGAGACAGCAGAGTCGCCTTTGTTCCCGCCGCCGCCGCCGCCGATATATACGAGTGGGAGTCAGCATCGTCCACGTCGCGGAGATTATAACCCTTTCGCCGCGTTTTTCCATGAATAACTCCGCGGTGGCTGACACACACTCAGAACGCTCACTCGCTGACACAAACCCCGCCGCCTCCTCCTCTGTGTCTGCCACGCCCATCCCCTCCACGCCGCTGGGTGGATGGATGGATGGATGGATGGATGGATGGATGGATGGGTGGGGGTCTGCGGGGAGAGGGGTGGGTTGTTGGGTGGATGGGTTTGTTATTGTCTGCTTTGCTGCTCTCGGAAGCCAGTGGTCAAACTCAAAATAACTCAGGTTGAACGAACCGAGAGGAGAAGAAGAAGAAGAAGAAGAAGAAGAAGAAGAAGAAGGTCAAAGAGGCAATTTTTGCTTCAAATAAATCAATAAGGCACGACGAGAGGTCATCAAAGAGCAGCGTGGTTGCGTTGCAGGTGAAGAACCACCAGAGATCGCTTAGTGGTCTGGTCTGCTAGCGCCCAGTCAAGCAGAATAGCGCTCGCTCTCTCCGTCTCTCGCTTTCTAAAACTGATTCATCTCATATCTTCGAGAAAAAAAAATACAAATGTGACATACGGACGGTGAAATGGAACCTCAGCGTTATTGATTTTCACCCCCTCTCTCCTCTCTCTAACCTTGGATGTTTTGCTTAACCAGGCCATGTGTCGGAGTGTGTGTGTGTGTGTGTGTGTGGGGGGCTCCTGTGACCCCCCCCGTCTCCCAGACCGGGGTCCTGGCCTAGCGGACCCCAGACCCCAGACCCCAGACCCCAGACCTTCCTGATCCACTGGTGCGTCTTGTTTTGGGTTTCCCACAAACCTTCTCCACGGAGTCAATCACAAGAACAGTGTGTGTGCGTGTGTGTGTGTGTGTGTACACTTCATAATTACATACTGGGTTTTTATGCAAAACACACACACACACACACACGTTCTCCTTCCCCCCGTCCACCCATCATTGACTTGCAGATGTGTTAGTGACAACTGAGGGGAGACAGCAGAGTCGCCTTTGTTCCCGCCGCCGCCGCCGCCGATATATACGAGTGGGAGTCAGCATCGTCCACGTCGCGGAGATTATAACCCTTTCGCCGCGTTTTTCCCATGAATATACTCCGCGGTGGGCTGAACACACCTCAGAAACGCTCGACTCGCTTGAACCAAAACCCCGCCGCCTCCTCCTCTGTGTCTTGCCACGCCCATACCCCTCCTACGCCGCTGGGTGGGATGGATGGATGGATGGATGGATGGATGGGTGGGGGGTCTGCGGGGGAGAGGGGTGGGTTGTTGGGTGGTTGGGTTTGTTATTGTCTGCTTTGCTGCTCTCGGAAGCCAGTGGTCAAACTCAAAATAACTCAGGTTGAACGAACCGAGAGGAGAAGAAGAAGAAGAAGAAGAAGAAGAAGAAAGAAGAAGGTCAAAGAGGCAATTTTTGCTTCAAATAAATCAATAAGGCATGACGAGAGGTCATCAAAGAGCAGCGTGGTTGCGTTGCAGGTGAAGAACCACCAGAGATCGCTTAGTGGTCTGGTCTGCTAGCGCCCAGTCAAGCAGAATAGCGCTCGCTCTCTCCGTCTCTCGCTTTCTAAAACTGATTCATCTCATATCTTCGAGAAAAAAAAATACAAATGTGACATACGGACGGTGAAATGGAACCTCAGCGTTATTGATTTTCACCCCCTCTCTCCTCTCTCTAACCTTGGATGTTTTGCTTAACCAGGCCATGTGTCGGAGTGTGTGTGTGTGTGTGTGTGGGGGGCTCCTGTGACCCCCCCGTCTCCCAGACCGGGGTCCTGGCCTAGCGGACCCCAGACCCCAGACCCCACTGGTGAGTCTTGTTTTGGGTTTCCCACAAACCTTCTCCACGGAGTCAATCACAAGAACAGTGTGTGTGTGTGTGTGTGTGTGTGTGTGTGTACACTTCATCATTACATACTGGGTTTTTATGCAAAACACACACACACACACACACGTTCTCCTTCCCCCGTCCACCCATCATTGACTTGCAGATGTGTTTGACGTGGTGGTGGTGGTGGTGGAGGAGGCGGAGCTGGAGGTACACGGCTACACTAATCTCCCCGGTGAGGTTTACTCAGAGCTCTGTCGCTGTACTCGAGGTTTACGGTCTTACAGTCTGGCGTCCTGATCTCCCAGCGCTGCTCACAGGCAGGGAGGTGACCTTGTTGGAGCAGCTCCGCGGAATCCGCCGTCACCACACACACACACACATGCACGCACACACACACACACACACACGCACACACACGCACACACACGCACGCACACACACGCACCCCCCACGTATGACGACGAGGGGTGTAATCCGCTTCCCTTATCTCCCTCGGTGATCCGGGCCGCGTGTGAGGGAATGATTCACAGACACACTGGCTGCTGCTGCTGTTGCTGCTGCTGCTGCTGCTGCTGCTGGTGCTGCTGCTGCTGGTGCTGCTGCTGCTGCTGCTGCTGGTGCTGCTGATGCTGCTGATGCTGATGCTGCTGGCTCTCTCTCTCTCTCTCTCTCTCTCTCTCTCTCTCTCTCTCTCTCTCTCTCTCTCTCTCTCTCTCTGCGGCTCTCCCTCTCTCTCTCTGCGACTCTCCCTCTCTCTCTCTCTCTCTCTCTCTCTCTGTGACTCTATCACACTCTACCCCCCCTGTCCTAAGATAAATATTTATATTGCCTCAAAACAATACTTTTCCTGTTATAGACGTACACACACATATGTATAACACACACACACACACCCACACGCATTAGGGAGTTATGGCCAAGAACCACAGCTGTATTGGACGCATTAAGTATGTGTGCGTGCGTGCATACATGCATGTGTGTGTGTGTGTTTGTGAACCTCAGTTGTGCCGGGGGATGGTGGACTCCGATTGGCCCACTAGCAGCAGAGGCTGAGCCGTCCGCTGATTGGCTGGTGGGGTGAGAGCGTAGCGTGCAGCCTCTGTGTGTACAGTCTGGCTGGGGCTCCCAGGGAGCTGGCCTCCGCCTCCGCCGATTGGACGGCTTAGAGCTAAAAGCCACGCGAGGGGGAGAATGTGTGTGTGTGTGTGTGAGGGAGTATGTGTGTGTGTGTGTGTGTCTGTGCATGTGTGTATGTGTGTGAGAGAGAGAGAGAGAGAGAGAGAGAGAGGAGAGAGAGAGAGAGAGAGAGAGAGAGAGAGGGGAGAGAGAGAGA
>PIJE02000757.1:10000-12500 GCA_002895965.2 Coryphaenoides rupestris
AGACAAGATAAGTCAAATATGATGAATAGAGTTTAATTCTGTCCCAATCAGTGTAGTCCGGGAGTTTCTTTCATTTGCTTTTCCTTTCAAATTCCTCTAGCTTGCCCCTTCCCTCCTTGTCTCTTTCATAACTCTCTCTCTTTTTCTCCCTTTCTCTTTCCCTTTCTCTCGATATTTTTATCCCTCGCTATTTCTTCTCTCTCGGGGTTGCTCTCTTGTCTCCTGTCTCCTCCACCTTTTTCCCAAAGACAGTGAGGAAGAAAGAGTCATTTTAACGGCCTTTCAAGTCGCTGTGGTGTACAGCAGCCCCGGCCCCGCGAGGGACATCAAGGCGCGCCGGGGGTCATGTCACGGCTTGGGCGCAGCGCTCCGCTCCCTTTAGGGTTTAATAGTCTCGTAAGCTGTTTATTCAGACCCCTTTTCACCTTTCTTAACAGGAAGCCGGCTCCTTCAATGGGTTTACGGCCGGGCAAATAATGCACACGACATGTATATATATATATATATATATATATATATGTATATATATGGTCACAACGGGCACAAAGGTGTCGCTTGTCTTGTGCTCGTTCTGTTTCTCTCTCTGAGACTCACTGTGTGTCTCTCTCTCTCTCACTATGTCTAGGTTTCTCTCTCACTGTATCTCTCTCTCTCTCTCTCTCTCTCTCTCTCTCTCTCTCTCTCTCTCTCTCTCTCTCTCTCTCTCTGTCTGTATCTCTCTCTCTCTGGCTATCTCTCTCTCTCTCTCTCTCTCTCTGGCTGTCTCTCTTCACTCTCTCTCTCTCTCTGTCTCTCTCTGGCTGTATCTCTATCTGCCTGTCTGTCTGTCTGTCTGTCTGTCCGTCCGTCCTGCAGAGTTAGTAAATAAACGCTCACACTCACTACACTGCACTCAGCGTCCAATGGGGTCAGACATGTAAACTGGTAATAGTGCATTTTCCCCCCCCCGCTTCTTCTTTTCCTCGAGACCCCGTATTATGTTTTAACTCTGAAAGAGAGACTTTTTGTTTGACTGAGTAATGGCCCCCCTTGTCCCTCCACCACTACCAGCCGGTCTGTCTGTCTGTCTGTCTGTTTGTCTGTTTGCTTTCGGGGGGGGGTGGGACACAAGGCGACGTGTGACCGCTGGCCGAGTGTCGAGAGATACTTATTGGGCAATTAATGGCCACCAAAAGGGGCGCCGTAACCGAAGTGCAAACGGGGAGGGAAGTTAAGAGCGGCGCAACACAATGCTCAGAGGTCACGCGGTCGCGCCGAGGCGAGCGACGTGGCTCCGCGTTCAGCTTTCACGAGCCTCTCAAGGCCGTTGCGGCGGGGTCAATGGCGGCGTGTCACGTGACGGCGTAATACGGAGACTTGTGTTACTTGGAAACGAGACGTGCGGGCGTTGTGGACCTTCCTTTTTTTTCTTAGGATTAACGTTTGAAGTGTTTTATTTGCGTTTGGAGAACTGTATTTGCCCCCACCTCCCCCTGGCCAGATGTGTGATGATGATGATGGTGATGATGATGATGGTGGTGATGATGATGATGGTGAGCAACAGCAGCAGCTGTGGGAGTTTTTTTTTTCTTCTCCCATGTAAATATTGCGGTGTCAGCTGTTGCCGCCTCCCTCCTGGCAGGGAGATCCCTCCACAGCCCGGGAGCTGCTCCGTTGCTGCCTGCCTGCTCCTAGTACAGTCGTACCCGGTGGTAGTAGTAGTAGTCGTTGTTGTAGTCGTCGTAGTAATTATGTCGTATACTTGGGCACCGCGGTACATCGCAGTTTCAAGAGTCAATATTCTTGCGTCTTTGTACGTCTTGGCATTATTAATAGGACTTAGCATTGCTTGCCCCGTATTGTATGTTCGTAGATTTCGGTTAACGTGCTCAGAATGGCGCGTCTGCTCTTATATTATCTTATCTTATATTTCAGGATTGCTAAGTTGCCGTATGAAACTCATTCTATTATCCTCGTAACTATGAACGCTCGAAAACCTGCTCTATTCTTTATCTTTATGTACCACAGTGATATATTGCTGTCTCTCCTTCAACAAATGTACTCTTTGTAAAGCGTCTGCCAAATGCCCAAAAATGTAAATGTAAATGTAAATGTAAAGATTCAAGGAGTTTATTCGTCACATGGACATACAGGACATGCAGTGAAATGAACAGTGGAGATGCTCAGCGGACTGTGCGACGGGATAATACAGAACAACAACGATCACACGAGTTGGCCGCTCACACACCGACACACTGAACACAAGTGAGTGTGGGTTAAGTGCTGCTCCTAATCTGTTTATGGTGCCGGTATGAGACCTTGACAGTGGGGGCTGACCTTCTACAGAGCGCCGGAGGAGGAGGAGGAGGACGAGGAGGAGGAGGTGGGGGTACCTGGAGGAATCCACAGTGTGCCGGCGAGGGTATCTCCGGTTCGCTTGGTGACAGCTGGTTTTAGTGATCGCCCCCCCCCCCCAACCCCCCCCGAACCCGCCCAACCCCACAACCCGCCCCGCACCCCT
>PIJE02000757.1:15000-17500 GCA_002895965.2 Coryphaenoides rupestris
GCCGCGTCGCTAACTCTTCCCTCCCCAGAACCCCGACGCCAACAAAGGGGAGAAAGCTATACGGGCTAGCGCTAGCAGCAGGCTAACCGTAACCGCCTGAACCGCTGTGTGTGTGTGTGTTTGTGTGTATGTGTGTGTGTGTGTGTGTGTGTGTGGGAAAGTGTTCGCTGTAAATAGGCGGATTGTTATGGCGAACGTCGACGATACAGAAATACAGAAATGCAAATCAGTGGAACTTTGGAGGCTTTGGAGGAACTGGAGCTAGCGAGGCAGAACCAGTGTTTACTGTAGTACACTATGCACACCGTAGGTACGCTGCAGTGTGCATAGTGTGTTTAGTACACTATAAAGCAGGGATGTACTCTATGTGCGTTCTGATTCCAGCGAAGTCAATCTGCTAAAGAAAAACCCAACACACGAACCCCCCCCCCCCCCCCCCCCAAAAAAGACACGTCCATCCAATGGGCTCCCGTCCCGGGTGACATGAGCCCAGGATGCCGGACAGACACAAACGAATGAATCAATTAATAGATTGACAGGGTGAGGGTGAGACGGAAGCTAATGAGACGTGTGTGTGTGTGTGTGTGTGTGTGTGTGTGTGTGTGTGTGTGTGTGTTGTGTTTTTTTTTGGAGAGAGCAGAGTGGTACATCTCCCATCTACAAAGAGAACCAAGATGATAATTGCCTTTTTTAAGATCACCATGCCACACTCAGACACACACACACACACACGCGTGGACAACACCCATCCACCCACCCACCCGACCCCCCGCCGTGATCTGCCCCGCCCCCCCCCCCCCGCCTCCTCCATCTCTCTCTTTTGATTTCTTCATGAAACAACAAGATGGCACCTGCACTCTGCCCGTCCGCGGCTCGTAGCCCCGATCGCAGACGCGACACCGATAATAATAATAATTGGCCCCCGTGCTTCAATTACACGCCATTGAAATTGTTTTGAGGCAACATGTGACAGTTTTTCAGTTAAGTGTTTTTTTTGTGTGCGTGCGTGTGTGTGTGTGTGTGTGTGTGTGTGTGTGCGCGTGCGTGTGTCGCCGTTAACAAAGAGGAAATCTTAATTTTGCCGCGCTAATAACGGCTTTTCAATTGGTCGCTAGGCAACACTAACGACGCGGAGACGGCTGGACTCAAGGACGTCACCTTTTGCCGGGACGGAGCCGAGAGGTGACCTATTAGATCGCCCTCTCTCCTCCTCCGTCTCCGCCTCCTCCTCCTCCTCCTCCTCCTCCTCTCTGGATGTGTGCTTTTTGAGTAGTTGTGGGTGTGTGTGTGTGTGTGTGTGTGTGTGTGTGTGTGTGTGTGTGTGTGTGTGTGTGTGTGTGTGTGTGTGGGGTGGGTAATCACTTGTTACTGCCTTGTTGTTTTTGTGTATTTTTGTGTCAAGGAGCGACTGCGTGAGTGTAAACTTAAAGCGTGCAATCAGTGACATGCTTTGCGTACGCCGAGCAAGCGAACAGCCACACATGGATGTGAGGGAGTGAGTTTGCATCACTTTATTCAGAATATACAGTTCATATATATATATATATATATATATATATACTGGGGTTCTTAGTTCTCAAAATATACCCGCTATATTTTTTGTATTCATGCTTTTTGCTTTCAAATATCCCCCATTTTTAGCATTTCCTCAACGAGACGGGCTGTGTTAAATGGGCTTATGTTCGGCTGAGATGACACCGCGGTGAGACGCTCGCCGTGAGAAGCCGGGAGCACAAAACGTTCACAATTACCAAAAACGCTTTCTTCGTCGCGCGGCTTTTATCGGAAAACTTCCGCCGCGTCGCTAACTCTTCCCTCCCCAGAACCCCGACGGTTTTTCTTTTTTTGTCTTGTTATTTTTATTACCAAAAACGCTTTCTTCGTCGCGCGGCTTTTATCGGAAAACTTCCGCCGCGTCGCTAACTCTTCCCTCCCCAGAACCCCGACGCCAACAAAGGGGAGAAAGCTATACGGGCTAGCGCTAGCAGCAGGCTAACCGTAACCGCCTGAACCGCTGTGTGTGTGTGGTGTCTAAGGTGTGTGTGTGTGTGTGTGTGTGTGTGTGTGTGTGTGTGTGTGTGTGTGTGTGTGTGTGTGTGTAGTTATTTGTAGTACAAGAAATCTGTATAACACTGCAAACATGTATGGACGTATGTACTGTATATGCCGTGGCATTCGTTGTCTTTGATTGTTTAGTCGGCGTCTGAGCACACTCGGGAGTGTGTGTGTGTGTGTGTGTGTGTGTGTGTGTGTGTGTGTGTGGGGGGTGGGGGGGGGGCTATCTGTGGCTCAGTGCCAAAATAGTTTTGAAGTATCTGTGAAAAGACCCCGCTTAATCCGTTTTATTTGCTCTGCTACCTCTGAACCATTTGTCCAGGCCGCCCGAGCACCCCCCCCCCCCCCCACCCCTCCCACCCCCCTTCGAGCAGAGGTGCAATAGGGCCCACAAACAGTTAAAAACAGCCATCTGGCCCCCGGTGGTGGGGGGGGTGGGGGTTGG
>PIJE02000757.1:30000-50000 GCA_002895965.2 Coryphaenoides rupestris
CCTCCTGTTCAGGCCCTCCCAGCCCCTCCTGTCCATGGGCCCTCCTACCTGCGTTTTCTGCGCCCTTCTATACCCCCCTCCCATCCCTCCCTGCTTGTCTCTCTCCCCGCTATATAAAACCTTGATCCCCCAGGTTGTGTTTTAGCCTACTTCAAAGATTTTGATCATGTTCGGTTTTTGAACAGAATGAAAAATACAAAATAAAGCTTGGGTGGACAGACATTGGCCAAAGAACAGGCCATCTTTATTTTTTTTCATTCATTCATTCTTTTTTTTTACTCGTACACTTCCACGCATGCATCGTGTAGCCCAGTTACTGTCGATATTTCGGCCTATTGGTTTATTTGTTTGCTTCTATGTTTTGAGCAAATTGCTTTTTAGATTGGCAAAACATTTATTTTTCTGGGAATGTGCTTTGGTCTGAATTGAAAACCAAGTGAAAACATCTTGAATGAAGACGTATCCATATTTTTTGTTTTATCCAAAAGGCCAAATGCAAATATAAAGCATGTGGATCTATTCGATCTGTCTATATCAGTACAATCATTGCTACGGTGGAGCATACACAAATGAAGAATAAACCAAATATATGAACACTGCAGACGAGGTTGTGTTGGCCGCAGTGCCTCAGCTTATACCTGCCTGTTGTTGGATACCTGGCTGCAGCTGTTGTAAATGGATCATTTGGTCACAGAATATAAAGGGAGAATGAGTGAGAACGAATACAACGTCAAAAGTCTCTCCGGAAGGCACTCTTGCAGGGTTCTAAAACAATTTTTTTAACTGACTTTTGCAACAAAAGTGAGTTATGGGAGACCAAGCTATATGCCTTACAGATACAGTATGTAGACGCACACCTATATTCTGGTAGGGCTATCAAAGGCGATTTAATATAATATATGCATCCGTTAGTCGAAGCAATTGTACAACTTTGTTCTCACTATATAAGCTCAAACGTCATTTTATTGACATGACAGTACGTCCTTTAGAACCCGTGCCTCGTCCTGGACTGAGGTGGACTCGACTACACACACCCCTCTTGTTCTGGCCTCTTAGGAGAGCAGGTCCGCTTCTTAGGGATATACTTGATTGTGGGCAGTAAGGTTGTGGGGCTATGAAGAAAAAAAGAAGAAGAAGGCCTTAATGGAACCAAATGCTTTATCAACACACCTGCTCGGCTACCTGCTGTGCCATGCTGATGCCTCCCCATAGATTAAAGACATGTGCAGATGCTATTCAACCTATTCAATTGCCATTTTTAAGACACATAGCCTATTAATGGGGACCGCTCCATTTTTTTTTTTATCTTCAACTGCATAGTAGGCCTATATGGTATTTAAACCATAGTATGTTGTGGGGGTTTTGTTACTTTATCGTGTCAGCCAATTCATTCTTTCAGTTCATTATTTTCCTTAAATTGTAGTTGCTGAAGTTGTTTGCAAGCAGGTGGAGGTAATGTGAGTTTTAGAAAAATCTTTGGGTTTTGAGTAAGTTTCGTTGTGTGTTTTATATCTATGACACACAAAAAATAAAAAACGAATCCACCTGCACGGTAAGTCTTTAAGTTCATAGGGGAAAACCATCTCCTTAGTTAGCCCTGTTTGTGTCCGACCATGCATGGCGTGTGTTTATGCCACACACACACACACACACACACACACACACACACACACACACACACACACACACGCACACACGCACACGCACACGCACACACACACACACACAAAACGCTGTGAATGTCAATGGCTCATTTATCACCTCTCAAAAGTGTTGAAAATATATCTGTCAAAAGACAAACGCAACGGCACAATGGTTCGAACATCTGCCTCGCTGAACGACCGTTTGCCTGGATGTCACCCCGGGGACCCATTACTGTGGTACGGGCCCTATAACTCACGGTGAGGTATTCATCAAGTTCTGACACCCAAACAGATGTTGCGGCATCAGCACCGTCTCCACGTTGGACATGCTATTGATGGCTCGCTGTCACATCATCGCCTCATAATGGAAATATTATTGGAGGGCTATGAGGCGTAAATGATCCATAAATTATGGATGCGGGATGTTCACACACTGCTAGTGGCATAATATATATATATATATATATATATATATAGCCTGGTTTAACGTCCCGATTGTACATATTTGCAGACGTGTTCACAATCACTGAGAGTGTATTCAATTGTATTTTTATTTTTTATTTTATTTGAGTAAAATGTCAGGATGCTATTTCCTCTGACGTGTCTGCCATTTGGCAAATAAATGTGCCCTTTAGTCGATGCTCGTCTTAAACTTCATTTCTTAAACGCATTTCCTTATTCATTTAGGTGAATAGGTCTAATGGGCCTATAGTCTGCCTGGATGTTTAAATGTTGCATGGCCGTTCCTTACAGTCGTTTCGCCTAATTAAACTAAATTAACAAAAGTCTTTGTGGTGTTCACTTAGCATCTCAAAAGTCATTTAACATGTTGAGAAGCCTCCTGAATGACTTAGAGGACGCATATACTGTATCTCACCTCTCTCTTCTCTCTCCTCTCCTCTCTCTCTCTCTCTCTCTCTCTCTCTCTCTCTCTCTCTCTCTCTCTCCCCCTCCCCCCCTCTCTCTCTCTCTCTCTCTCTCTCTCTCTCCCCTCTCCTCTCTCTCCCCTCCCCCCCTCTCTCTCTCTCTCATATGCGTCCTCTAAGTCATTCAGGAGGCTTCTCAACATGTTAAATGACTTTTGAGATGCTAAGTGAACACCACAAAGACTTTTGTTATTTAGTTTAATTAGCGAAACGACTGTAAGGAAACAGCCATGCAACATTTAACATCCAGGCAGACTATAGGCCCATTAGACCTATTCACCTAAATGAATAAGGAAATGAAGTTTAAGACTAGCATCGACTAAAGGGCACATTTATTTGCCAAATGGCAGACACGTCAGAGGAAATAGCATCCTGACATTTTACTCAAATAAAATAAAAAATAAAAATACAATTTAATACACTCTCAGTGATTGTGAACAGGTCTGCAAATCTGTACAATCGGGACGTTAAAACCAGGCTATGGCTCTCTCTCTATACAGTATATATATATATGCCACTAGCAGTGTGTGAACATCCCGCATCCATAATTTATGGATCATTTACGCCTCATAGCCCTCCAATAATATTTCCATTATGAGGCGATGATGTGACAGCGAGCCATCAATAGCATGTCCAACATGGAGACGGTGCTGATGCCGCAACATCTGTTTGGGTGTCAGAGACTTGATGAATACCTCACCGTGAGTTATAGGGCCCGTACTACAGTAATGGGTCCCCGGGGTGACATCCAGGCAAACGGTCGTTCAGCGAGGCAGATGTTCCACCATTGTGCCGTTGCGTTTGTCTTTTGACAGATATATTTTCAACACTTTTGAGAGGTGATAAATGAGCCATTGACATTCACGCGTTGTGTGTGTGTGTGTGTGTGTGTGTGTGTGTGTGTGTGTGTGTGTGTGTGTGTGTGTGTGTGTGTGTGTGTGTGTGTGTGTGTGTGTCTAAACGGACACAAACAGGGATAACTAAGGAGATGGTTTTCCCCTATGAACTTAAAGACTTACCATGCAGGTGGATTCGTTTTTATTTTTTTATGTCATAGATATAAAACACACAACGAAACTTACTCAAAACCCCAAAAGGTTTTTCTAAAACTCACATTACCTCCACCTGCTTGCAAACAATTTCAGCAACTACAATTTAAGGAAAATAATGAACTGAAAGAATGAATTGGCTGACACGATAAAGTAACAAAACCCCCACAACATACTGTGGTTTAAATACCACATAGGCCTACTATGCAGTTGAAGATAAAAAAAAAAATGGAGCGGTCCCAGTTAATAGGCTATGTGTCTTAAAAATGGCAATTGAATGGGTTGAATAGCATCTGCACATGTCTTTAATCTATGGGGAGGCATCAGCATGGCACAGCAGGTAGCCGAGCAGGTGTGTTGATAAAGCATTTGGTTCCATTAAGGCCTTCTTCTTCTTTCTTTTTTTCATAGCCCCACAACCTTACTGCCCACAATCAAATATATCCCTAAGAAGCGGACCCGCTCTCCTAAAAGGCCAGAACAAGAGGGGTGTGTGTAGTCGAGTCCACCTCAGTCCAGGACGAGGCACGGGTTCTAAGGACGTACTGTATGTCAATAAAATGACGTTTGAGCTTAGATAATGAGAACAAAGTTGTACAATTGCTTCGACTAACGGATGCATATATTATATTAAATCGCCTTTGATAGCCCTACCACAATATAGGTGTGTGACTACATACTGTATCTGTAAGGCATATAGCTTGGTCTCCCATAACTCACTTTTGTTGCAAAAGTCAGTTAAAAAAAATTGTTTTAGAACCCTGCAAGAGTGCCTTCCGGAGAGACCTTTGACGTTTTATTCCTTCTCACTCATTCTCCCTTTATATTCTGTGACCAAACGATCCATTTCAACAGCTGCGTCCAGGTATCCAACAACAGGCAGGTATAAGCTGAGGCACTGCGGCCAACACAACTCGTCTGCAGTGTTCATATATTTGGTTTATTCTTCATTTGTGTATGCTACACCCTAACAATGATTGTACTGATATAGACAGATCGAATAGATCCACATGCTTTATATTTGTATTTGGCCTTTTGGATCAAAAAAAAATATGGATACATCTTCATTCAAGATGTTTTCACTTGGTTTTCAATTCAGACCAAAGCACATTCCCAGAAAAATAAATGTTTTGCCAATCTAAAAAGCAATTTGCTCAAAACATAGAAGCAAACAAATAAACCAATAGGCCTAAATATCGACAGTAACTGGGCTACACGATGCATGCGTGGAAGTGTACGAGTAAAGAAAAGAATGAATGAATGAAAAAAAATAAAGATGGCCTGTTCTTGGGCCAATGTCTGTCCACCCAAGCTTTATTTTGTATTTTTCATTCTGTTCAAAAACCGAACATGATCAAAATCTTTGAAGTAGGCTAAAACACAACCTGGGGGATCAAGGTTTTATATAGCGGGGAGAGAGACAAGCAGGGAGGGATGGGAGGGGGGTATAGAAGGGGGCAGAAAACGCAGGTAGGAGGGCCCATGGACAGGAGGGGCTGGGAGGGCCTGAACAGGAGGGGTTGGGAGGGCCTGAACAGGGGGGGGGTTGGGAGGGCCAGGTGCTGGCGGAGATTGGCAGGCGATTGCCAAAGCGACCACATGCCAGGATAATGCATCGGACCATAGGTGTTCCCCCAGCCAATCCCAACTCTCATGCGGATAGCCTTTCAGTGGCTTTTGGGGGCAAGCTCTCCGATAATTGCTTTTGCCTTTTGCCAAATCTCTTCCTTAGTCCGAACATACGTGGAACGGAAAATAAAAAGGGAGGCATTTTGATTTTTAAATCCATCCCAAAAGTGCGTAAAATGCTTGGCCTTTACTTGTTCAGTATTGTAAAATATAGGAATAGGCCCACGTCAAGTCAAATATGTGCGACGCAAATATTAACTGTTTGGCTCAAACCCTTTTCTGTTAACAAATTTTTTAAAATGAAACACAAATAATAATAAACGGAGCGGGCCTAATGAATTTTAAATTACTTGGTATGAGGTGCTTACACAGTGTAACGTGTGATTGACAGGCTCCGCTGCGCACTTTCCTACAGAGGACATTTGAAACGTAAATAATCTCTTCTCCATAAAAAAAAAACCGAGTACAGCAAAATATTTTCAACTGTGTCTTTGAGACATTCAATCCATCTCCTGGTATGATGACCTGTGACACAGTTCTCCCCAAAGGAAGGTGTCAACTTTAGTCTATTGAAACCCTAGACCTCTTTTCACTGCCCGCCTCGTCGAATGCTCCGTATCAACAGAAACAGTGTAAAACTTCTTATAAATAATTAAAATATCTTGAGAGAGAGAGAGAGAGAGAGAGAGAGAGAGAGAGAGAGAGAGAGAGAGACGATGAGAGAGCATATACTGTATCTGCAGCCACCTTCTCAGGTCAAATACGCATCGGTAATGTAGAGCGACAACAGGCAAGTGTGTGTGAGTGTGTGTGTGTGCGTGTGTGTGTGTGTGTGTGTGTGTGTGTGTGTGTGTGGGGGGGGGGGGGGGGGCGGATTCACTCATTGTTATTTCTTTTAGTGTGATTTATTCATAAATAGTTGCCACTTTTACATTGACATTTATCTAGGGCTATTTATACCACGACCCACATTATGACATGCTGTGTTTTTTAAAGAGCCGAGATCTATCACCGGATAAACAGTTGTAAAAAAACCAAATGTGTATAGATATGGATTATAGGCCATCAAGTTACATGGATCCAATAGGGCTATGAAAGGCACACGTACAGTACAGGCCTACACCCAGTACATACGGTGTAGGACAGGCCTACCGCTAGGTGGGATCTCATAGTAAGACCATTGAGCGCGACTGGGTTGCGTGACACAATGCGTGTGGACCCTGCTGGCAGCAGCCTTGTTGTTATCCTCTGAGATGTGAGGATATAGTCACCAAGATGACTCGGGGTGGGCCTATACGTTTAACTGCAGATTTTTGCGAAAGCTTTCTGTCATTAAAAACATCTTATTTAACGAACACAGAGGAAACCTATAGGCGGAGGGCTGATCCACTGCCAACGTTGTGTTTATAGTCTAGTGCAAGAAGCTGCAGGCTCGCAACTCGATATCAATGTTGTTTTTGCTCAGTGATCTGATCTTATCTTACCTATATTTTTATATTTGTATACTTCTCTAGACTTACTATTTGTAAATCTGTTATATTATTTTTATTATTCTACTGTTTGTTTCTCTATTGTTTTATTCTATTGCTATGCAACCTGGCACAAGAATGTTCTTCGGGATCAATAAAGTTCTATCTTATCTTATCTTATCTTATCTTATCTTATCTTATCTTATATTAACGACGGCCATCTATTGCAAGAGACGCTCCACGTCTTTTGTCCGCAATTCATATCACGTGACATCTCTCTCTCTCTCTCTCTCTCTCTCTCTCTCTCTCTCCCTCCTTTTGTATCATAGTCTACTATTACATCCACGGCCACTATTACCACAATTTTTTGTTTGTTTGCTTTAGTTTGTGAATCTATCTTCTGTGCAACAACAGCAACTTCTGCTGCTACAATCCTAAGTAAATATAGCCTCCCCCCCCCCTTGTTTGTCTGTAGAAAAACACACAACACAACACAACACAACACAACACAAAGTAGGCCGACCGTAGGCTCCGTCACTCCCCCGCCCCCTTCCCCTCGAACCCAGACAGGCTAAGATGGCGCCGTGAACGGTGTCAAGTTCAAGTGAGCGGGACTCCCTCTACTCTCCACACGCTTCAGATTGAACGGTGGAGCTGTGGACACATGGAGCACTGAGCACTGAGCACTGAGCACAACAACATGAACGTGGAAGCCCGAAATACTCTTTACATGTTTTTTTTTTTTAATTTCAGTCAAAATTATTATTTTCGTTCACATTTGTCATAAATAGTTGGCAAAAAAAAACAAATAAACCAACATACAGTAGCCTAAAAGTGTACAAGGAACCTTTATGTCTGGTCTCTGTGGGTAGCCTATCGCAGAGGCCAAGTCTCCTGTAGTAACATAGGCTCATTGCCTCAAACTGGCACAGTGACACAGTTCATAAAACATTCTGCTTTTCAGGAATAACTTGGAGCATATGACCCATTTCTCCCAGGAAGTGTTACAACATCACATTCTAGCTTTCTTTTGCACATCAGATCGGGTGTCGGACTGCGGACATGGGGCAGAAAGGTTGTTGGGAATATGAAAAGTACTTCTCTTAAATTAAGGTATAGAAAATAGCATATAAAACATACTGTATATTCCTTAAATTATTTAAATAAACGTATTTAATATATCACTGTCAAGAGGTACCGTTTTTTTTTTTTTACATTTTTTTGTTTCAAAAGTAGTGCTGGTGGTCTGAAATTGTTCTCGTATAGAGCGCAATATACTTTGTGTATGCATAATATTTAATTCTTGAGAATAGGTAACAATGCAATGCTGTAACTCTTTTTGCCACTGGACGTATTCTCCCGAAGCCACACGGATCTATAATAGCCTATAGTCCTTCCACTAAATTGTGTGAACACAAAATTGTAACCTTGACACAAGTTATTCACACAAAACAAGCAAATGTGTGTAATCAAACTGCTCTATGCAACACCACAGTAACAAATAACACTTAGTTACACGTAGGAATTACATTTAAAACAATGCAAGCTGACAGACAAAAAAACTTTTATTTCGAAGATACTGTGTTTGTGACAGTTGCATGTGTTGCCGATGCTCACATTTAGAACAGAGGCTACTGCACAAGGACATAAGTCTTGGGGCTGTAAGGATGGCCCACCTGCCTCACATGTCGGGACTCGACTTAAAAACTGTCACGGAGGGATCGGACGCAACCATGGACGTAACTCGCACCTCGTCTTACACTTGTAGGCCTACACGAGTGGGGGAAAAGGCTGATGAATGTATGCTACGAATTGACGTCTATCTCTGACTGACTCTATAAAAGTAAAATACACAAAATTTGTAATTTATCCCAAATGAGGATATAAAAAAAGGACCGCTTTGTTTGCTTCTCATCACCTCATTTAAACTCAGCTCTGCACGGTCTATGATTTACATGTCAATGGTCATATAAGCTAAAGAAAGTAACAGACATATTTGCATCATATATAGACAAATCCATAAAATTCATATAGATGATATCTTAGATCCAAATAAGACACATGTATTGGTTAAAAAAGAATACAATCGCAATGTTGGAGCTTTAGAGTTTATCATTTGTTCTATGCTAAGCTGGTTATGACCCAAACTGTACAGTCTTGTTAGAAAACATTTCCATAAATATCATTTAAGTTTCAGAACTCATACCCATAATTAAATTACAAATTGATAAATATGGCATCATGGATATGTAGGCTATTTACAACGGTATTAACAAAAGGCAACGTTATATTTAATGGTAACAATCGTAACCTAATACCACATGTCTCCACCTGAAAAACGGACGTTAAACAACAGATTCGACTCCATCAAACAAGGAAATACATTCACGAGTATAATATTTATTTATGATTTTTTTTTGTTCAAGTTCATGACAAAGACTTTGGCACGTTTCTTAAGACTGTTTGAAGTACTAACAATCAATTGGAAGGCGACAAAATTAGGTCACCATTATATAAAACAGTGTGAAATCAACTGCCTTTTTTCTTTTTTAAATAAAATTTGAGAAAATACATAAAATGAAAAATAAAATAATTTTCTGAAATCTGTAAACTAAAAATAAAAGGAAAACATTTATTTATAGTTTGAACGTATTATGTTTTTTGTATTTTTTTTTATTTATTTGATTAATCCAAACTCGGAATAAAAGTCAAATTTAAATCCTGAGAATGGACGTGGCCTGCTTTTTGTTGACTTGCTCTCATCTCCTCACGTTTGTTGCAATTCCATGTTGTCGGCCCACACCGTGGTGGTGGCGGGAATAGTTCGGAAGGTTTGATTAAAAAACCCTTTTGGTCCACATTGAGGGGGATGCTGTGTCTGTCTCTCTTCAAACGTACCATTCGTTAAAATTGGGCGCCAGTCCATCGCTGTGGCCCGGCGTGTTTTGTACGACCGACGGTGGCGACTTTGTGGGGTCTTCAGTGTTCGCTGAAACCAGCACTGGCGGTGTGGACGACTCGTATCCAGAACTTGCCGCCGGAGATGACTCGGACCCTTGAGATTCGTGTACCTGCAGTAAGTGAGACAACAATGTCTGTTAGGATGCGTTGATCTCAGCCACATGAAGCCAACTAGCCTGTATGGGCGGATGTGTCCATTGCACGCATACGCAGCAGATAGATTCAATTAATATATATTAAAAAAAGTACACAATTGACACATAATAGGCCTAAATTGAGGGAAAACCCTACAAAATCCGGCCATTACTTATGCAGGCAGTCAGAGTCTAGCATAGCAGCAGCCTTGTTATAAATGGCTTGAGTTGTTATACATAGTAGGTGGGGGGTGGGGGGGTGCGTAATGTGTTTAAGGTGTAATGAAGACCTTAATTACCTTCATGTGTTTCCTGAGAGAGCTGGGGTGGGTGTAAGACTTGTCGCACACTTTGCAGATGTATGGCTTGTCGGATGTGTGGACGTGCATGTGCTTTTTCCTGTCGCTGCTGTTGGCGAAGCGTCTGTCACAGCCCTCGAATTCACACTTAAACGGCTTCTCACCTGTAAAATAAAAAATATATAATCAATTGAAATCCCCAAATTAACTTAGACAGAAATATCTCAATGGTCACAGTAACACACACACATCAAAGGCCAACTGTGAATGTTGCGCGATGGATGGGACGACACGTCTTCAAAACACACACACACACACACACACACACACACACACACACACACACACACACACACACACACACACACACACACACACACACACACACACACACACACACACACACACACACACACACACACACACACACACACACACACACACACACACTGTTGCAAGCTCGTCTGCTGCTTTGTATTGCGCCTGCATGTGTCAGGCTTGTAGGCTACATCCAAAGGGCCTGCTACTCCTAGCTGGCCTGCCTGTCTAGACCCATATTGTAAACACCATCTACTCTAGGGCAATACACACGTCGTGATGTGATATGACCATATTAGGCCACATGGATCATCTTAAGCGTAAAACCCTGATCACAGTCAGACGTGGAACAATTGTAGACCTCGTGTGTGTTCAGAAATAGGGCAAAAGCCAAACTATACGCGACGTCGTGCTCAATTGAGCAGGCTATCCGTTAACTGTGAGGAACTCATGTTAGCCTTTTATGTTTTATCTCATTTCACAGCATCTCTTCCACCACTAACACAGTGACTATAATCCTACACAACGCACTATTACTGAACAGTAAAGGGCTTATGCTAGTAACCACAAACACCCTAAGTCTAAACACAAGCACACATTGTAAAGACTAAATTAGGAATCTATTTAAAAAAAAAATAAACACACGTGGTTGAGACGCAACAAACAAGAATAACGTTTGTATTTTACTTTCACACTTTCAAATGACCACAGTCGTCTGACGACCTCGCATGGCCTGAATAGTCGCACCTTATTTGTTTACTTTACAAGCCTCGTAACCATTTTACAACACTGCACAAATGCCTCTATGCTGATCGTGTTGTTCACAGCTTATTACGCAATTCCTAATAAATACCAAACATATATTCACGCATTGGCGATAGAGACAGTAACATACCTGTATGCGTCCTTTTGTGAATTTTCAGATTTTCCGACCTGGCGAATATTTTCCCACATCCAGGGAATGGGCATGGAAAGGGTTTCTCGCCTGTGTGCACACGTATGTGATTCACCAGTTTGTACTTGGCCTTAAAAGACTTGCCCTCTCTGGGGCAGTCCTCCCAGAAGCATATGTGGTTGCTCTGCTCGGGGCCCCCGACGTGCTCCATGGAGACGTGCGTAACCATCTCGTGCATTGTGCTGAAAGTCCTGTCGCAAGTCTTTTTGGGCCGATGGATCTGGTGCTCGTCAATCCATTTACACGACAGTTCTTGTTTGATGGGTTGCCTCATGTATCTGAAGAAGGCTCCGGGGCCGTGGTGCGTCGGTACGTTCATGCCCATATTCATATTGATCGGGTGGTTGTAGTTGTGCAGCTGGGCTCCGTAGGGGTCCGTGCGGGGGCTCGCCACCGGGCGATACGGATCTGGTCTTCCAAAAATGTCCCCACGCAAACCTAAGTGCATCTGGCCGTTCACCACGTGTCCACCGGGTGAAGAATGGCTCACCCCCTGGTCGTGGAGCCCCGAAAACAACAGATGTCCCGGGTTATCGGCTATCCCGGGCGGTCCGTGCAGGGACCCCGCGGACGCCCCAAAGATCCCATGCTGGGCGCCGGACGCGGCGGTCTCTCCCACGCCGCGATTTCGGAAAAGAAAGTCTCGGGTTGAATTGAAGGGTCCCCCTCCGTACGAGCCCACCTGTGCGCCGTGGTGGTGTGGGTGTCCCAGGGCCGCCGCCGCCGCGTATCCAGTGGCCTGCGGGGTGAACGCCGACGTCTGGCTGGCGGCGATGTCGTGCGCCACCGGGCTGATTTTGAACGCCGCCGAGTGGGAGTCGGAGAAGGGGTTGAGTCCCAGGGTCCCCGGGTCTCTGGCGGTGCCCAGGTCGTGGTGGTGCCGCGGCGTGCCGAAGCCCCCTACTCCCAGCGAGGCGAACTGCGGACCGCTGTCGAGAAGCATGGTCATGAGCCTTGAGTCAACTTGGGTAAAAAAGAAAAAAGAAAATACTATTTGATTTAATTCCAGTTTCCAGCCAAGCTTCGGATGCACCGTATTGTGAAGGCGTTTTTCTCAACTGTCTAAATTAAAATTAAAAAAACCCCATTTAACCGAAGAAAAATCCGTTTGCTTTTTGGGAAGAGGTGCGAGAAAAACTCCCGTGGTCCCGATCCGTGAGAAAGAGGATCAAACTTCCCCCCTTTTCCCAGCGAATGATGTCCTTGGACTGATAAAGTCAATCACTCACTCCCAGCACATAAATGAACTCGGGAGGCAGCGCCGCGACGCCCAATGAGAGCTCAGCTACCTCTCTGGCACGTGACTCCAAAGCAGCGAGCTAATTGGCTGGATTTCGGTTGATTGGCAAGGTTTGGTATTAGAAATGGCATTTCGTCTCAATGGTTTCACTCCATTGGCTGTAGTGAGAGCGTTATTTTGCAGCCAGGACCCAGCGCTATATTGCTGGTTTTTTTAATGAACCCCCCCCGCCAAAAATACTATTATTGTGCCTATTTACTGTAATATATGAACAGTTCACTGCTCATTCAATCTTTTATTTTTATTTTTATGAATATATGGGCATTTATATATTGTTTACCACAAGCTATAGTTGACAGACATTTAAAACATTGCAACTTGTGTTACCATTTTCTTTCAGATGTATCTATCTATCGATCGATCTATCTATCTATCTCTATCTATCTATCGATCTATCTATCTATCTGTCTATCTGTCTATCTATCTATCTATCTATCTATCTATCTATCTATCTATCTATCTATCTATCTATCTATCTATCTATCTATCTATCTATCTATCTATCTATCTATCAGCATACATCTTTCTCTTCTGCTATCTATTTTAATTACAT
Source organism: Coryphaenoides rupestris (assembly GCA_002895965.2). Taxonomy (NCBI): domain Eukaryota; kingdom Metazoa; phylum Chordata; class Actinopteri; order Gadiformes; family Macrouridae; genus Coryphaenoides; species Coryphaenoides rupestris. The sequence continues at coordinate 43,237 of PIJE02000757.1, forward strand.
TTTCTATATTATAGTGAGTTAGTAGTAGTTATATATAATGTTCTGTAGTATAGTGACGAGAGTTCTACTGTTAATTACTAAAACGTAGTACTACACGATAGTTGGCAAAGTTCCGAAAGGTGGCTTATTATTTTGTCCCTAAACTCTATATACGACTAAAGAATAGTAGACAGACAGACAGACAGACAGACAGACCGAAAGATGGCAGTAATTGTAATATCCATAATCTTTTTTTTTTGGGCTCAGCCAAAAAAAAGCCCTGGTGCCATTGAGCGGGTTTCAGGGCTGCCGCTGACTCGCTGCAGGACGCGCAGCATCTGATCAAGTTCAGAGACGCACTGAGTGCTTCAAGCGGCGCTTTATAACGTCAAGCCTTTCACGTCCCTTTCCCCTCAGCCTGGCCCAGGAAGGAGCTCACCGGCTTCATTTTAACGTGTCGAGAAAAAAAAAAAGGCAAAGAAAAAGGAAAGTTTTCAAATCAGTCCTCCACTACTGCTCTCGCCGTCTGTCCAACACGCAGTCATTCCCTACACATTTCCCCGGGAGAAGTATTAAAAAATACCTAAATGGGGTGAGTTTTACATTTTATACTATAGCCCACAAGTCATTGCAGTATAGGTCTATTTATTAATTTATGTCGAATGCCCAAGCAAATGTGTTAAGATGCTGTCTGAAGTTTGCAAATGTGGAACATTGTCTTAAAAGTTTCATTCGGGTTCTGCAGGGATTGATATCGATATATTTCTGTATATTACGTGTGCATATATATATATATAGTCGGCTTGACCACCAAGTTTTCTTGTGAGTATTTTTCTTACCCCTCTCTTGCCTCACCCACTCACTCACACTCACACGCACAGCGCATGCACGTAGGCCTACACACACACACACACACACACACACACACACACACACACACACACACACACACACACACACACACACACACACACACACACACACACACACATGTACGCATTTATTCTTTCTCTTTTTCTCGCACACCCGAGATTCACTGAGAGAGAGGAGAATAGAAAGCGAGAGAGAGAGAGAGAGAGAGAGGAGAGAGAAGCGTGTGTGTGTGTGTGTGTGTGGGGGGGGGGGGGGGGGGCGCTGTATGGGAGAAAGTTAGCCACGCGAAGTTTGCTTCGCAGTGTTGGAGATTAGGTTTGTGGCGACCTTTGCTGAACTTTCTGCCAGTGACAGATAGTGAAGTTTCCTTTGGTTCCCTGCTCTCTAATTTATTGGCTCAATGAAACATGAAGACTTCTTGACACTATTGAAAGGTACACAGCCACCGATCCGTCTGTAGTCCTACACCAATAAATTCCAAGAATGTAGACTAAAGTGTTTAATGGAAAACTTCATTAGTCAAACAATTCACCGCATGACCTATCCCTCAGCAATGTGGATCCCATTATTAAATCCGAAACAAATGTTGCTCGACGAGTAAAGACAAATAAAGCGAGGCTATTAAATAGCATGCAAAAAGGAAAAATACTGCTATAAATGTTATAAAATAAAATACAAATAAAATATATGTGCCATTTGTGGTGCATTTAGCCTTTGGTAGCCTTTAGGCTACAGAATGACAGAAAATAACATATTTTGGGGTTAATGGTTGTTAATGTAGGCCTATTGTTCTGACATTTTTTACATGTTTACATTTGTACGTTTTTTGACAGGCCATTCTATATTTGCAATATTTCCTGGGCTATACTTTCATCAAGGCATACCTGACGAAAGTATAAAAATAACGACCTGTGCAGAAAACACTGTGCAGCCATTTGGTAAATAGGCCTCCAGCTCGGGCGGACCCATTGGGTGATGGAAACGGGAAATATACAGTCTAGTCATTGGTTACACACACATAAGCTTTTCTTACTGAGCATGCGCATTTACCTAAAAAAAATATTGCACCCTCGCAGATGGCAAGGTCTGCCCGCTCATTGTGGAAGAGAGTGAAGCATTATCGGCCACCCTCATGGTAAACACTTGAGCTTTATATTCGGTGTTGTCCTAATTGTTGTCGAGTCCGTTGCTTCCGCAGCCAAAATGTAAGCACATTGTATATGCAAGCATGGAGGCATATATGCATTGTGTGTGTGTATGTGTGGCGTTATTCGATCAAAGTGTTGGTGAAGGTTTACAGCCTATAGCTTAGTTTGATCTGGCGTCTGATGTGTGCTACTCAACTGTCCGTTAGACTAATGTGTGGCCCACTGTGAACGGTTTATAAAAGGAGAAAAGAGAGTCAAGAGAGAGAGAAAAAAAAAATACACACATATCGTCCCCCTTCCATGGCTGTACTGTATGTGTTAAATTAGGTCCTTTCTTCTCCCACACAATTATTGGATTTTTAATTGATAAAAATATAACATAGATGAAAATATGCACTGTGTAACATGTTGATGTGTTTATTGTGTGTGTACGCACAGGTCTTTAATTGTTTCACTGGAAGATAATATGTATTTTTTGTCATTAAGTGTACTGTATTGCAATTTTTAATATGCTGAGCCATAAAATAAACCATAAAATAATCCTTTTTGAAGTATTTTTCAAAATTGTTGAAATACATATATGTCTATTTTTTTTAAAATAATGTAGGAAATCATGAGGCTCATAAAACACGTTTGCTTCAGTGATGTCATCTACACAGAGAGTTGGGTTTCACTGCATTGGTTCATGATGGGTGTGAATGTTTTGGATTCCATGACTTGATGTCGTCTTTCTGTGGTGGCCTAGATATCAAAGTTGTGAAAGTGAAAATTATTTCCAGACATGTGTTAACGCTCTGCAGTCATAAAACACAAGTGAGCCTAATTTATCTTTATTTTTTTAGATGTGTCAATTATTTTGCAATAATCAACAAGTGAGCTCATACATGTGGTTAACAGACTCTAAATGTAGTGTGTGGGATGTTGAACCGATACAACCTGATGGGTGCTTTGCTGCTTAACAATGTGTTTTTATTTTTCCCAACTGTTGGCAAAGACACATTGACTTCTTGCTGTGACTTGAGCATCCATCAGAAAATGGACGCTTCCCAAATATGTTCATAACGTCCACTTTTAATTTCACTACACACGTATATAAGTTCACATCGAAGTTTGTGTCTTTGTTTGAAAATGCGGACGCACACACACACACACACACACACACACACACACACACACACACACACACACACACACACACACACACACACACACACACACACACACACACACACACACACACACACACACACACACACACACACACACACACACATAATGCAAGTATACTATTATTCTTGGTGCATCTACAAACTAATAATCTAATCTAGTTTTTGCTCATAAGCACATACACCCCCCCCCCCCCCCACACACACACACACACACACACACACGCACACATGCACAGGGATGCATGCATGCTGCTATAGAAGCACAGTCAGTTTGGCTTTTCCCTCACCCAACAGTGTTCGCATTTACATATACATATTTACACACTGGCACACACAAAACCAAATGTCTCACCACAGTGTTACGCACGGACGCACGCACGCACACACACACACACACACACACACACACACACACACACACACACACACACACACACACACACACACACACACACACACACGTGCACCCTTTACATCCTGAGTCACACGTTTCACAAGGTGGAGTAATAATGCGACACAGAGATGAATTCTTCTTTGTGTGTAAATGTGCGTATGTGGATACGCTGCACCCTTTGACCTTCGTGTCTCATTTGTGTTTCGAAATGTGTTCACAGCTTATCCTGCTTATGTGGTTCGTAGACCTGTGTTACAGCTCAAAGCACCGTTGCCAAAGGTTACGCACAGATCCACGTGTAACAATGGGGAAGCTGTTCAGTTATAGTGAGAGACGGATGTGCGTTGGAAGTTCTCCGAAACAGCGACAGGTGTTTTCACTTTAACGTCATCTTGTCTAAATCTAAGTGGGTACGTCAACAAAGTAAGGAGAGAAGTGAAGCGCTCTGTGATTTAATTCAGGTAACGTGTGAATCTCCACGGTCATTTAATTGCTCCTTGTAAGTTGCGGCCATTGTGGATATACTGTATATTGCGTCCATTAGTTTTCACATTTTGACTGAGTTTCAGTGAAATCTTTAAGCTGTGTTTCTTTCCTAACCACGGTGGGTTATAAGACACACACTCCTGTGATTCATCGCTTGGAATATCAACTTTATTTACTCAAAACTGGCAGCTATAGTTACATGACAGATGCCCCCCCTTGTTGTTGTTCTGAGATACACTTGGTTAACCCATTGAGATTACATTATTCATGTTGCTATACCATAGTCAACTACATATTACAATAAGTTATGGAATACAAATGTGTAACTCATTGTGTAACATTTTAATGAAAATGTAGAATCATTTCAGTTTCGAGTATAAAGGCTTTGAAATAAGACAATATCCTGTATTCTGAGTCATCAAAATGAATGCTGCCTTGTGTTTGAATTACATATGTGGTAGACTAAACTATATGCACATGAAATGCAATCACTTAGACTTAATTTTGTTGTAAAGTACACCCTGGATCTGGACCTTATTTCCATGTGTGCATATTCCAGAGACCGTCTTACGTCACTTCACTTTTCATGTAAGTGCATTGACGCCAAGTGCGAGGTTAAAGGTTGACAAACAAGAGCATCTATTACAATCATCGTATGAGTTTGGCCTATGTGTGTGTCTTATGGTGTTTAATGTCACGTTGCTCTCGCTTTGTCCGAAATGTGCTGCAGATGAGTGAGTCAGAATAACAATCTGGAGGAAAAAAAAAAAGGTTTTTAAGATATAACCATCAACTGTCTTGAGGTAGACAACTTGGACGTATTGTTTTAAGAGTCTACTTACTCTGTCTCACAAGAGGAGTGTATTGTGTGCAAGAATACATAAAAAAACGCTGAATAAACTGTACCATTGGGATTTAGATAGATCATTCTTGCTCTGTTATAGAGCCAAGGATGCAAGTGGAACAGGGACCTTAAAAATATTCTGACCACAACTATTCTGCTGTTGCTATGGGTGAACTATTCCATAATTTGGACAGACATGTATCTATGACTTTAATTCTTTTTTTCTTGAGGGAGATGAGTTTTTGTGATGTTGTGCTCTGAAGATCTTTCCAAAGAAAGATGGATGATGTGTAGATGTATCAATCCATTAAGTAAAAGTTTGCTGTGTTCACACTGTCTATTTGTGGAAAGAATATTAAATATGCTCTTTATCCACCCATCAGTAAAAGACACGTGATTATGTACCATTAGCATTTAGAGTGAAAGGCCAAGCAGACTTGTTGCTTTCAAGTTTTGTGATCGACACAAAAAAAACCGGGCCCATGGGTTCTGGCCTGCACATCTTTACATAACATAAATGCACAAGAAGCTTTTCATATCATATGCCTCCACAACAATGGCTTATACACTTTCTGCCTCAGATGCAAAATGTTAACAAGCACTCCCTATTGTGCTCTATATGCGTAGGCTGCCTACTTTATCCCCCACAGTCCGTGTCTGGTGTTCTCTGGGGCTAATACTTTTTGGCAAGCAAAATAGAAAGCAAATAGTCCAGTCACTTGCCTTGAAAACATTTGCATAAGTAGAACATGGTCAATAAAATTCGCGTCGTCAACACACCGTGGCACCTTATAGCTCGCATACATGTCGCCTATATAAGAACAGACGTCATGATATGGCGCCCTGGAGTGAAAGGGGCACCAATATTTGGGAGCATATGCGGCGCATTTCAAAGCAGTTTTCTCTGCGATATTTGAAAAGGGCGTCGTGCGGCGAGCGCCTGCGTGTCCCTTTTAAAACAAACCCAGCGCCTGTCAATCACCGCGCATTCCAACCAATCCCCAAGCTCCCTTTTTTAAAAGCAGGTTGGCCTGCTGTGCTTTTATATTGCACCGTGGCCCTGTTTCGAAGCATTTTTTTTTTACTACCCCCGGTTATTGCCACAAATCAAGAGGGCAAAGTGAACGGCATGGGACTCACACCAACGTTGACGAAATGGAGTCCGGGCCCCAATAACGCGACGTTCACAGCCACGAATTTGACATGCAGATGATAGAGGTTACACCTACAAGCAGGGGGAAATGGAAACGGGATTTCTAGAAACGCCCTGAATTGGTTGATTTTCCAAACGCACAGGCAAAAACTCACAACAAAACATGACAAGTCAGTCGAGGTTTAGTGGTGGTGGCTGCCCCCTTTCTTGCGTCAACCCCGGGGAGAGCAATAGTGAACCCAGCGTGATGCTGCCACCTTTGGCAGGGGAGCACATGGGGCACCCCACTGGCAGTTCCTTAAAACTCTGCCCCTCGCACAATTTGCGAGACTACCCCGAGACGAGGTCTGGCGCATATGTTGACCACTCGGTGCACCACTTCGCAGACTCTGGATACCCGGGCCACCGGTTAGAGCACAACCCTAGGGGCATTCTCATTGGAGCCAACCTTCCTGGAACCGGCATGCCACCCGTCACTGAGCCACTGGCATCACGAAGAGCTAATCAACATGGCGGTGTCGGGAGATATCGTGACCATGCGTTTTTCACCACGTACCAGGAGCAGCAGGCCCACTGCTCCAACGAGTCCAGTCGAGAGCTGGGCAATCAGATTATGCTGCACGGTTTACCCGGAGACCTGCTCACCCGGACCCACCACCCCTATGCCCAAACCATCAGCCCGAGGGGAAACAACCCGCAAATTTCGATCCAACCCCAG
>PIJE02000757.1:55000-60000 GCA_002895965.2 Coryphaenoides rupestris
ACTTTTAAGCCACAGTTGGCCTCAAACACCAGTAGTGTTGATTATGTAGTTTAATGTTTACGTTTGTATTACAGATAATGCATGGAATTGTGTTAGAGAAGTACAATAATGCAATATACAGCATACAGTATACAATATACAATGCAGGATATACATTGAGTTTCTTTAAAAATAATACAAATTAAAATTGTAGCAATAGATAACTAATAATAATCGATATTAAGATACTGTGCAACATTTTGTATTTGTGTGTGTGTGTGTGTGTGGTTTGTGTGTGTGTGTGTGTGTGTGTGTTGTGTGTGTGTGTGTGTGGACATTGCCATGCAGACCACATTCTGCAAAAGTTGAAATAATGTGCATAGTAAAGAGAGTAAGCCCATGGCTGGCATGAGGGTGGACTGTGTGATCACCGACCTCACCTTCCTCCTCCAGAGCAACTTAGCTTGCCTGTGGTGCGTCGTATTAGCATCACGCTCTGCATGAAGATGAACCACTGCAGCAACAAGGTGCCAAGTGAACATTTCGAGGTCAAAGGTAAGTCACCGTGTTCCCATTTGTTGTTTTTTTTGTTTGTGACTTTAAATGTTGATATTTCCGTAAAATATTATAACATATATTGTAAATGTGTATTGTATTTAGGAATTGAAGGGAGGAAATCAAACTATTTCTTCATTTGCTATGATTTACATCCATCTTTGTCGCAGTCATCGTGTTCACACATATTTAAGTATTAAGTGATATATGTGCATATTGAAAGAAAGTATATTGTACGTTTCGTGTGTCATGCCTTCATATATTGTAATTGACAATAATCTGGTGTGTGTGTGTGTACCTATGCGTTGAGTATACCGCCCATTCTCTGCTTGACTTAAAGTAAACGCAGACAGCATTGTTAAGGTAAACGTCGAGCGTTTCTCCTGCTTCTATTCCATATTTGTGCCTGTAAGCGTCTTTATTTGCACGAGAAATGATAACCGTCGACAAGATATTCATTTGGAAGCGCAGCTCTAATACGCCGGCAAAAAACATCAAAACGGAACACTCGCTAACACACATTACTTTCATTCCTCATCCAAGTTGATCTCTTTTCCACGTTTTCTGCCAAAGCGCGGCTAACACCCCATAACCGCTGAGCATGACCACACCCTTTCCCCCCCCCCCGCTTATCTGAACTGCCATTTATTGGACGCCATCTTTGCTCTAGTGCGCTCTGCCTAGCAACAAGCGATGGGTGCCATTTTTGGAGGGGGCGGGGGGGTGGGGGGCGGTTACGTAGCAGCCAATTCCATGTTACCATACCCATCTAACCTTGGAATCCATCCAATCAGCGTTTTTTTTTTTGCATCTCTGCTTCCCCACAATGTATGTACCTGTACTTGCTCTCCAACAGCGCACGGGGAGGAGGAGGAGGAGGAGGAGGGGGGGGGGCGCTCTTCGTCACACCGGGTCTTCGGTTTGATGCCTCATCGTAAACCACGTATGACATCTTGTGTAACTTACACACCGCTCCGCTCCCACATACAATGCGCAACCCCCGTGTGCTTCTCCGAGGATCGCTGAGGAACTCGGGGGAAGGTGGCGTCAGCGCTTTCGCCCGTGTGACACTTTGCACTGTGCGGCGCGAGACCGAGTGCGGTTTTAATTGGATCTGGTGGTTCTGGTTCCCATCGTCGCCACCGCTCCCACCAGGCTGGCCGGTCCGTCGTGTCGCACTCAAACGTGCTTTCTTTTCAATCACCCTTTCTTTGTCCACATCTTCTTTTTTCAGGTTTCCTTGTTGCTATCTTTCATCTGCCTCTAGTCCTGCAGTTTCTGGCTTCCCCCCCTATGGCTTCGCCAAGATGGCCCCCTAATCTCTGCCTTCTTACCAGTGGGGTTCTTGGGGCAGTAGGTAGGTGTCCTCCACCAATCTCTGTAAATGCGCAGATCTTTTCTGGCCACATATTTCTTGCTCAGTTCTGCATGGCAAATTGCAAAAACCCCCCCTCGTGGTGAACGGGATGCAGCTGCATATTTGGGTTTCGCTGCAGAATCGGTTGACCAATGTGTAGCTTAAATCCCCCGGAGCAGTGGAGCGCCTGACCTTCCGATGTCGCTTGTTATCACATATAAGTCACAAATGCATTTGTACACAATTAGGGGAGCGCTGATTGCAAAGGTTAGATTGTGATATTTGATCACGCTGTCGAAATGAATCACGGCTCACAGCGGATTCGTGTTAGAATGGGGAACGCCAATGCGGTTTTTCTTTTTTTTCTGTAAGCAACATAGCGAGGTCATTTTTTTCCTGTCGTTGCCTATACCCTTTATTTAGGTAGTGGGAAACGTATGCACAATGTATAGGTTTTTTTTTCATACTCTTTGCATAAAGTCAGGGTTTTACGTACGTGGCAGGACAACGCAGTCGCCGCCGTCCGGCGCACGGAGGCGGCGAAAACATTTACGGACCGGACCACAAAATGGTGGTGAATCGGCACGTACGCGCCTTCCAAACGCTGTGATCTCATGACTTAACCAGACTGATCCCCGAGCTTTCTCTCTCATCCTCATCTGCACTGCAGTGTTCTGATGTCAGTGATGCTAGCCCCCTGCGCAGCTCAGCCCGCCCCAGAACTTATTAAACCCAGCTTCCATTCACACGTCCCAACTGGGGCTCCACTGTCAACTTAAAACCCAAGCCCAAGCTCAAATACCCAGCTCGCCAAACTATTGTTTCAGACCTTGCAGGAGAAAGAAGAAGAAGAAGAAGAAGAAGAAGAAGAAGAAGAAGAAGGAAAAAAAAGCTGTGTGATTGAACTGTTGATGCAGTAGGGAAGCAAGAGGACTCCTCCCATCGATAGCTCATGCATTTTTGTCTTTTGATGCACTGCAGCTAACCCATGTGGATTGCTCTTAAAAATGTATTTTTTTCTCCCTTTTTCTTTTTTCATTCATTATCCATGTCTTACATAAGAAGAATCTTTCTGATGGGCCAGAGAGAGAGAGAGAGCATGAGGCAAAGCGCGAGGGAAAGAGAGAGAGAGAGAGCGAGAGAAGCCATGAAGACATTAATAGGTCTCTTATGAGCCAATCAGCACAGAAATTAAACCTTCATTACTGAGGAGAACGATGATGCCCCAATCAACGTGAAAAAACACAATATAAAGTGCGGTTGCCGTGGCCCCATTCATTTCAATAAGGAAAAAAAGTAACAAACTTTTTAATCGTTAACTTTCAAATGCGTCAATTGTTGTTGGTGATGTGTGTGTGCGCAAGCGTTTCTTTTCTTTTTGCCCTCCTTCTTTCAAATAAACAGGAATGGCTTCCTAAGATGTCCTCCGCCGAGCCAGCGAGGGACACGGCGTGTGTCTCTCAGACGTGGACAAATGGACAGACGGACAAACACACCTGAAAACATCGACGCTCGAGTCATTCGTTGCCTTTTAACGTGTGGCTGCACATCCGAATGGCTTTGAGAAATTACGGGTGTTTTTAATGTCGTCTCCGCTTAAATGATTTACACGACGGAGAATTGCATTTGGGGCACTTGCTCAGAAATGTTAAGAAGCCTTTGATCAGCATGCAGAAGGAGCCTCGATGCCTCGGATTTGACGAACAGAGAGCCAGGGGACCCAAAAGTGTCTGTTGTCTCCGCTGTTGTCTCTCAAAAACAGCCACCGTTTCATTAGCCAACCATGTGCGAGCGACGGCGAGCTATAGCATTTGAATGTGTCGCGCGATTCCCCCAAAATCTCTCGTCTTTTGAGCCGAGCGAGCTTAGAAAACCAAAGTGGGATCGCGTTGATCACGGTCCAGGGTGTTTCAAAGTGGTGTGTAATCGCGGGTATTTCATTTCTATCTGTTGCAGCGGCGCGCTAGTCCTGTGTAATCAGGCCTGTGAACTCCACATCTGAAAGGAGGAATCTGGTTTTTGATCACATCCCCTCATTGAAGACCACCCGTTTGCCCGAGCGCTCTCGAGCCAGTGTGGACCCCGGTATGTGGCTTTCTAATGCGCTTTACGCGATGACGCCGACGATGTGTGTCTGTGTGTGTGTCCGTGTGTGTGTGTGTGTGTGTGTCTCTCGTAGCATCTATGACTACTTTGGCCTGCCATTAAGGTGGTAAGCGGTAAGTGGTGTGTGTCCAGACAGGGATCTAGCTGTTAACCTCAGCCTCCCAAGCACACCCTGGAGCCTAACTACACAATGATGGATCTTGGGTGGTGGTGGTGGTGGATGTGGGTGGTGGTGGTGGTGGTGGTGGTGGCGGCGGCGGCCGTTTGCGGGGACCGGGACGCAAACTGAGGGAATTTCCCTCGGGCCTTTTCAATTACACTTAAAGCAGAGGCGCTTGCACTACGGCGGGCCGGGGTGGGGGTGGTGGTGGGGGTGGGGGTGGGGCGGGCCACGATAAGTCACTCGGAGACGGTGACAGTAATGGACGGGGGGACAAATGGGATTGTGAGCGGTGTTGACCCTTAAGTGTCGGACGGACGAGACAGGGGCTGATTGGGCTGAGGTGTGTGTGTGTGTGTGTGTGTGTGTGTGTGTGTGTGTGCGTGTGTCTGTGACGGTCTGTTCGGGGAAGTCGCCGTGGTGACGAAAGGACCGTGACACCTCGTGTTCACTTATTTATCCGCCGTCAAGTGCTGTGAGAAGAAGAGGAAGAGGACAACTGGATCAGTTAGATCACTGGCCAAAGACACTGAGAGAGAGAGAGAGAGAGAGAGAGAGAGAGAGAGAGAGAGAGAGAGAGAGAGAGAGAGAGAGAGAGAGAGAGAGAGAGCTTCAGGGGCATGAGAGAGAGTAAAGAGCCACTAGTCCGCCTTTGAGGAACCCAGGTAGTGGATTTAATTGTAGCCAAGAGAAAGTACTGAACGGTCCCTTCATCTGTTTGATAATCAATACGGTGCCTAACCTCCTATTGAACACAGGGGCCTATGATATGGTAATAGGCATCGGACGGTGCGTGTGCGTGTGTATGTGTGTGCATGTGCATGCGTGTGTGTGTGAGAGAGA
>PIJE02000757.1:64269-69269 GCA_002895965.2 Coryphaenoides rupestris
ACTGAGCCCTGTTTAACGAACATGTGATTCCATAGACCAGTCACTCTTCATGGAGACCCAGCTGGGTCCAGGGGGGTCTGCTCTCTCCTGCTGCTCTGGCCTTCAACACAACACACACACACACACACACACACACACACACACACACACACACACGCACACACACATATACACACGCACACACACACACACACACACACACACACACACACACACACACACACACACACACACACACACACACACACACACACACACATACACACACACACACACACACACACTGTATACACACACACACACACACACACACACACACACACACACACACACACACACACACACACACACACACACACACACACACACATGCACACACACACACACATGGATGTGCAGAGATAGACCTCAAAGGGGTCTTAAGCACCTACGTTTGGCCTCCTAGAGAGAAAGCGCTTTCCGTTTTCAAACAAATAAATAAATATAGATAGAGAGAGAAATTCCTGTTTGCACATACCCTGCTGTGCGCAAGATGTATTGATTGAATGTAAATATCAGAAGACGGAGAGATGATCGGCGCTCCCGAGTGATTCCCTCTCAACCCTTCCCTCACAAAGCCTTTCACCTTTCCATGTGTGTGTGTGTGTATGTGTGTGTGTGTGTGTGTGTGTGTGTGTGTGTGTGCGCGCGCGTGTGTGTGTGTGTGCGTGTGTGTATGTGTGTGTGTGTGCGCGCGTGCGTGTGTGTGTGTGCGCGCGTGTGTGTGTGTGTGTCTGTTGTTGCACCCGCCTTGCTCATCAATCAGAAATCAAAGGTCTGACAGGAGCCTACATTAAAGCCTTGCTTTCCATGAGTCTTCTGCCAAGAGGGCTACTTTATACACGGCATATTCATTTAGGTCATTTGGGAGGGGGAGGAGTCTGTGTGTGTGTGTCTGTACGGGTGTGTGTGTGTTAAGTGTCGTCAGAATTTCCTTTACTGATAAGACATTCATAGCTGTACTTAATATTTGCGAACTTGTTGATTGGCATTTGCGGAAAATATCTGTCATATGTTCTCACGTGTGTACATTAATGTAAGAATAAATACGCAAAAAACTGCAAACCTGCACCATACACTTTGTACAAATACAACAATATTTGTGAAAGTATAATTTGCATTTGAATCCATATCTAGCTATCTTGTGTGTGTGTGTGTGTATGCATGTATGTCTGTTACTCGATTTCGTCGACAACCTTTCACGCGATCGACTTCACACTTGGTAGGTGTATTGCTGAGGACCCAAGGAGGAAAGCGTTGCGGTTGTTGAGCGTCGACGTTTTGTTGGATGATCGATTCCCGAGAAAGCTGCAGCAATCGGCCCATTCTGAACAGGCACGGAACGGGCAACCGCGCTCGGCGGGTGTGTTAGCCGAGGACCCAAGGAAGAACGCGTGAAGGGACCAATACAGGAGGCCCAGCGCGATTGGCCCGCTCTCGGGACGCACCGACGGCCGGACAGTAGGGGGCGACCTACGACGGGCAACCAGCGAAAGGCGCGTACTAGTATTACGGTTTATAGACGTACAGAAGCTAGCAGCTGTCCGCTCCATCCGATAAATGAAGGTCGCCGGTAACGGAATCTGACTTTTTCGAGAAGTTACAATGACGTGACACAAGAAGAGTCAAGTTGAGATGTTTGGTCATAAACGGTCCCTCTTGCTCATATTTAGCCGAGAACGAAGCCGCTAGTTTTCGTTAAGTAAGGGAACTTGTACAGGAACGATGTGTATGATGAGTTTCTTTAAGTAGCACCCGACAAATACTGTTTCTTCAGCTTACGCACATTTTGACTACCACTTCCATATGTTTTGTACATAGTTTCTATATGCTGTGTGTGTGTGTGGTGTGTGTGTAGGAGGAGGTAACCCTGAACGAACATACGGGGAAAACAGTTGTATCTGAGCTACATATGACTCTCTCTTGAATCTTATGATGTGTGTGTGTGTGTGTGTGTGTGTGTGTGTGTGTGTGTGTGTGTGTGTGTGTGTGCGGTGTGTGTGTGTGGTGTGTATGCGGAATGTCAAAGTGTGTTTAGTGCAGTTTATTCAGCAACATGTGATCCCGGTACGATGAGTCCAGCAGTGAGCAGTCCAAAGTGAAAAAACCATTTGGCGCTTCAGTCACGTATCTCTGTGGAGAATTATTTATGAATCAATTATTCAAAAACGTTTTCCGAAAGATTACATTTTAAAGGAAGCAAATACATTGCGAATAAAATATTCCCTGTATGCGCGTGAAAAAGTAACATTTAGATCAGCGGCTATATTCTAACGGAACGGGAAAAAATACGATCATTTTCTGGTGGAAATCATTGTGGATGGACTGGTAAGTTTAAACCACATGAACACCGCTTTTATAACGTTCCCCTCGCAGATCTCCCTCCATCCCGCACATTTACGGCTCCAAATAATATAAAATCAACCGAGCGCTTAACGCTTAACACTAAACCCCCTTATATTGCCGCGGCGTAAGCAAGTCGAGGTAGCAAAGAAAATCAAGTTTACAGTGCGGCCGGGCTGAGACTGATTTAAAGGTGTCCAGAATGTTCCACGGCTCGTCCGCTCGGGGTTTTATTTATTATTATTTTTTTCACGACTCAAAGCGTATTGTTTCTCACCGCTGGGCTTCCCCTCAGATTTATCACAGCGTTTAAAAGTCGGCGTTAAAGCGGTTTGGGTTTTTTTTTTTGTTTTTTTTAACGATGAACATTTTGAGATGTTCCCTCTCGTCGGCGTAGATCCTGTTCATGCTCTGCTTTCACGCCGGGGGCCCTCTCTGTCCTGAAGCTTTTTGTAAAAAAGAAAAACCCCCCCAGAGTCTGTGGTTATAGTCGTATTGCATGTACAGGGACATGTTTATGACCTAATAGTGCCTTTGTGCGCTCTAGTCTATTTATTTAATACAATTGTCGTGTGGACAGAAGGAATAATAAACAAGTCTGACTAAACACACTATTTTCTTTTCGGTGCCGGGAAAGCCCTGTGTAAGGAGTGAAAAGGGGGACGTTTCCCACAATGGAAAGTGAATTCTTTTGAAGTGGAACTAATCATCTGAGGCATGGTTCTCGTTGTCCTAACAACGCCGGTGAATTGGAAGGAGTCTCTCCCTTTTTTTGTCGGCGATATGTTTTCTTTTTGCGCCGGCGAAAACTGATGATGATAGTAGTTTTACACCCTGTCCTCCCCTCATTGTCACCCGAGACGGTTTTGGGGTTTTTATATATTTTTTTCTTCTTTCTTTCTTCCCGCCGCGGATAAGTCTTCACTTGAAGACGGTGAGACACACCGCGGGTGACTTCTGGACGGTGACGTCACCTCGGCTCCACACTGTCCTCCGGTCTTTACGCCTGTTTTAATAGCGTTAGCCGTGGGGGGGGGGGGGGGGGGGGGGAAAGAGAAGGGAACCTCGGAGCAAATCCTTTTCTAAATCACACAGAGTGGCTTTGCTGTGTGTTTTGCGAGTGTGAAAGGATCAGGAGCCTTTAAACTGGCCCATACAGGACCACGATACACCGGTCAGTCTCTAGCCATACATGTCTATTTACATTTACATTTGTTTACATTTTTAATTTATTGTCACACACACACACACACACACACACACACACACAAACTAACCTGTTGTAAAGTTTGAGTAAGGCACACAACATGCAATACACA
The DNA here is from genome assembly GCA_002895965.2 of Coryphaenoides rupestris. Classification (NCBI taxonomy): domain Eukaryota; kingdom Metazoa; phylum Chordata; class Actinopteri; order Gadiformes; family Macrouridae; genus Coryphaenoides; species Coryphaenoides rupestris. The sequence continues at coordinate 67,971 of PIJE02000757.1, forward strand.
AACACAGCACACAATAGTCCGCTGGTCTTATTCCGGAGATTTGCATTTTTATTTGGCTGTCTCCAGGAAATGATGCAGAGACAAAAAAGCCGCGTGGCGATTATCTTTTACAATATTACGGCAATAAAAATAATGAATATAACATTTTATTAAGACTCAAAGGTTTATGAATTCTCCATTTGTCTATATATCCATCTCTATCGCTGTCTCTCTCTCTCCCTCCCTCCCTCTCGCTGTCTCTCTCTCCCTCCCTCCCTCTCTCCCTCCCTCCCTCTCTCTCTGTCTCTCTCTCCGTCTTTTGCTCTATCACTCATTCTTTTGTTCTCTCTCTCTCTCTCTCTCTCTCTGTCTCTCTCTCACTCTGCCGCTCTCTCTCTCTCTCTCTCTCTCTCTCTCTCTCTCTCTCTGTCTCTCTCTCTTTCTCTCTCCCTCTCTGTCTGCCTCTCCCTCTCTCTTTGACTCACCACCCCCCCCCTCCTCCATTCTCTCCTACACTCAGCCACTCAGCTTATTATGAGAAATGCTATTCTCCTCAGAGAATAGCGTTCTCATAATGCGCTGAATGGTACTGTATATGCTGTGGTGGCCCCCCACTAAACTATTACTGTCACAGAGGAATCCAGGACACACAAAACGCACAAAGATTATGATGGTTGTGTATTAGAGCTAATCTTTTCTTAATAAAGTCAGCAAATCATACAGATTTTATTCTTTTAGGCAAATGTTATCTTTTCGCGTCTCCAATAAGACACATCACTGTAACAGTAAATCTAGAGACAAGCTAAATGTACTTACATACTTACATATTTGTGCATACATTTACTGTATATATTCATATATTCATGATAAACCCCTTCGGGACTGTAACTGTAATGAAGGGCTATGCAAATAAAATGGACTTGACTTGACTTGACTTGACTTGATACCAGAAGGGCCCCACTGTTTTACACGTGAGCCAGTTGGTTAAAATATAAAGTCCGTTTCTTCCCTGTACCTCGAGGGGGTCTCTTCGAACAGGTCACCGGCACACACGTGGAACACAACAAAAAAAAAACCACGAGCCCCAAACCAAACCCAAGTTAATGATTGGTTGGGTGGAACGACGCGGCCCACCGATGAACCGCTGACGGCCCTTTGTGGGACACTTTTAAAGGGGGGGGGGGGGGGGGGCCTGTGGGTGTCCGCTGTGTGTCCCCTGGCCCTCCTGGCACTGCCCTCGAGGGGGGGGGGCGGGGGGGAACTGAGAAAGGTAAGGCTTGTCCTCTTGACCCCAACCACCCCCCCAACCCAAAAAAAAAA
>PIJE02000757.1:71769-79269 GCA_002895965.2 Coryphaenoides rupestris
GATGCGTTTGCCAGTTTGGCAACGCTCAGCGAAAACACGAGGGGCGGACGACGACGAGGCGGCGGCGTCGCCCATCCTCGCCCGCCGGCGCACGCATTTCCAGGTCACCCCGCGTGCAAAACCGCACACAGCGCCGTTTTTTTTCTTTAAAGGCGTGTTTTTTTAGCGTGGACACACCTCGCGTACACACACACACACACACACACACACACACACACACACACCACGCCCTCGTCGCAGACCGTACCGCAACGGCACCGCGTCGACAAGCTGGAGCTGGAATCAACCTAGCTTTGACTTTTTTTCCTCATTCGCTTTATTCCGACGGCCTCTTAAACACTCCCACTCGCCAGAGATTTGGGGAGGGTGGGATTTGTAGGTCAACTTGCTGCGGACTGGCAAGTCATCTCCACCCCAGAATCTGTTCTAAGTCGCTCCAGTACAATGGGGCAAAAGAGAAGAAGAGGGGAGAAAACAACCAAACATGAATATGAACACAAACAAACAAACAAGCAAACAAACAAACAAAAAAACGAAATATAAATTGAACTTTCTTGTTTTTCTGTATTACTGTAGGCGCTCGCTCGGAGGCGGAGGTGGGGGGGTGTTCTGCGGATGCTCACCTCTTCGCTTCGGTCCGTGACGTTGTTAACCGCCGCCCCCCCCCCCCCTTCCGCCAGACAATAGTATACTGCAAATATCAAGTGATTATCTTTCGCTCAGCATGCTTGGACATTATTGGAGTGTCGAACTAATGATATCTAATGAGCTCTCTGTGACACATGTCTCGGCGCTCGCTAACCGCCATGGGACCCATTAATAGATAACAATGTTGTAATTAGCTTTGTTGCTGAGACCGACCTCTAGGTCTATAAATATATCAAAGTATATTTATTGTGGACCGTGTTTGTACACTATGTGCGATTTTATGGCTGCAAGAAAAGTATTAATGTATTTAATGGTGATTGTTTTTCTTTGTCAACATCGCAATGTTTTGACATTATTAAACTAGAGGCCACACACACACACGCGCGCACACACACGCGCACACACACACGCACACACACACACGCAAACACACACACACACTAGGAAACAAAAGTGTTTATTCGTATTTATTTAATAAATAAACAGACAGGATCGGTTTTTCAATGTCCAACAATGGGATGGAAACCTCAGTAAATGTCAGTGTGCATAGGCAGAACAAACACACACACACACACACACGCACACACACACACACACACACACACACAGAAAAAAGAATGATATTACAAATGTTTTTCTTTTTTTATTGTTCACGTTGTTCCCCACCACCACCACCACCACCACCACCACCACCGCCACTGCCGCTGCCGCCGAAAAAAAAACCCCAAAACACTTTTAGGGGTCTCCAGGTCTCCTAGCAACAGCAAACAAAGGCAGGGCCCATTTGAAGTTTCCCGCTGGTACGGCCGGTCCGGTGCGCGTTTGATCTTGACTGGGAAAATAGCTGAGTGGGCACTACTCACATTTGTCTTTCATTTACTCACCCCCACCCCTACCCATACCAACCCCCCTCACCCCTCCCGCCCCACCAAACCAACCCCCCACCCCCTCAACCCCCCCCACCACCCAACCACCCCCCGAACCCCCATAAAAAAAAATGTCGCCCTGAAACAGCCAAATCTTCATCCATCCCTCCGTCGTCCACCACCAGACCCCCCCCCCCCAACTGAATAATGGGCCATGGCGAGCCGTCTCATTCAAAGGGCGAGGGACAGAGTTAAGCTGAAACCGCCTATTTCTTCTTCTTCTTCTTCTTCTTCTTCTTCTTCTTCTTCTTCTTCTTCTTCTGGTTCCCTTCATGCGTAGTTACTGCCTCAAAAGAGAGAGAGAGAGAGAGAGAGAGAGTGAGAGAGAGAGAGACGGAAAACACACCCACAAAAAAAACCCCTGAAAGTGTAAACTAAGTTCAGATTTCCTTTCTTTGTGTCCGTTGTCGCTGTCTGTTGACTTACGTCTGTCCCCCCCCCCCCCCCCCCCCCCCTAACACCCCAACAGTTCCGGGCGCTCGGACTCTGGAAACCCCGACACACACAACCGCCTTTTTAATACACACACATAACTCTGATAGCTCTGCGGCGCCGGCGACAGCGCTGAGAGGCTGCCCCTTAATGCCCGTGAATCCAGGCTGAAGCGCCAGGTGCCTCCAGACAAGAGGGACAAGAGACAAGAGACAAGAGGGGCCGGACCAACAGTACGGCTCTTGTGTGTTTGTGTGGAGGGGGGGTGTGGGGGAGGCATCACAGCGGACATCCAGGGGTGAGGAGGGGGTGAGGAAGGGGGTGAGGAGGGTCGAGAGGGTTCCAACGTGAAAAGCGCTACTGTAAGGCGGAACACATTGTCTTTTTGAAGTCCCCTTTTTTCTCACAAATGTCGTCAAAAGCGTTCCGGGGGTAAAGAGGACCGGAGGACGGACGACAAATATCAACGGTCACCGTATGTATTTGTGCCAGCGTCTGGGGAGGCCCCGGGGGAAAAGATGGAGGAGGTGGGTGGTTTGGGGTCGGTGCCATCGATGCATCTTACCTTCTCTGTAATGTTATCTGTCCTTACCGTGGTTCTCTCTCTCTCTCTCTCTCTCTCTCTCTCTCTCTCTCTCTCTCTCTCTCTCTCTCTCTCTCTCTCTCTCTCTCTCTCTCTCTGCTTTCATCCAGGAACTCAGACGGCGCAGAAGTGTTGCGCGGCGTTCGCGGCGTAATTCATTGTAATTGATGTTTCCGTACACGGACGCGGAAGGCTGCTGGCCGCAATTGGCCGCGTCGGCGGGGAGACATGCATCCCGGTGGGGTGTATTGACTCGGTCGGTGGACTAATCACTCTCTATTGGCATGTTTTATAACGCTCTCCCATTGTTTGTGTGACGGGGGAACTCTTAACTCGCCGTCGGAACACACCTGACACACACACACACACACACCACGCCGTGAATACAACTGGCACGACGCAAAGGGGAGTTATTAACTCTTCGACCCGTCCTCAACAGTAGTGTAGAGTTAGTAAGTAAGTGTAAGTCAACAAATAAATACACAAATGTATATATATATACTGTATATTATTGTTCATATATATATATATATATACTGTATATATATACAGTATACTGTACAGTGCATACATATTGTTGGATACCTTAACCCTAACCCTAACCCTCAACTTACCCTAACTTAACCGACCTAAGCTAAACCTAACCCTAACCCCCCTTAACCTCCCCTACCCCTAACTACCCTAACCCCTGACCCCTAACCCTAACCTAACCCTACTGACCCAACTTTCATATTGCCCAATTACTTGGTGGCGCTTTTATAAACGCAATAGCGCACTTCAGTCTCTGATGTATGGTTATTAATATCACATTTGTACAATGTCTCTTAGCTCTGATTTAATAACCACCATGGCCTGTCGTGAGCTATTGCTTATTAGTGTATATATATTATGTGTGTGTGTGTGTGTGTGTGTGTGTGTGTGTGTGTGTGTGTGTGACTATATGCATGTAACAAAATGTAGGCCTCTTACAAAAATACAAATATACATTTAGACAATCCTGCAGCAAATAAGGACGCATATTCAAACTACCAATATGCCATTGCTGCACACACACACACACACACACACACACACACACACACGCGCACACACGCACACACAAATAAAATAGCTACACAGAATGGTTTGGGCGCTGCTAATGTTTTCTCGTCGTTGTTTTTCTCCGAAATATTTGATTCAGCCGCTGTCACTGCTGATTTGTGCGTGATGTCCGTCAGACAGCGCGGCGCGTGCAGCAGGTTGCGAGCGGCGCGCCACGGGGAGGCCTTTAATCTCACATCACAACCCTAAACACGCGGCGTAGGAGTCTGACGCAAAGTAGTGCAATGTAGGCTTTAAGGAAAAAACCGAAAATAGCTCAACCTACAAGGACTCGGGGCTCCTCGTCTACTCCTCGTCTACTGCATTCACCAAGGACCCTCTCTCTCTCTCTCTCTCTCTCTCTCTCTCTCTCTCTCTCTCTCTCTCTCTCTCTCTCTCTCTCTCTCATGTCTCAAGTGTTCCTCAGCACATGACATGGCATGTCATCCGCTGACTGCTGTGACACGAAAATAACATTGCACACGTCCTCCAGGACCTTACCCATCAATCAAAAAAGGTTAATATATTTATATATATTTATTTATATATATGTGTCGGTGTGTGTGTGGTGTGTGTTTTGTATTTGCATATTCATGTATTTTGTTATGCAAAATTCGTGTGTTGGTTCATTTTTTCTAACCCCTCCTTTCTATCTCTACCCTCTTCCTCTCGTCTACTCTCTCTCTCTCTCCTCCTCTCTCTCCTTCTCTCATCTCTCTCTCTCTCTCTGCTCGCTCTCTCTCTCTCTCTCTCTCTCTCTCGTCTGTCTGTCTGTCCTTCCTGTCTCTCAAATCTATCATATCTATCTATCTATCCCTTATCTATCTATCCTATATCCTGCTATCTATCTATCTATCTTCTATCTATCTTAGTCTGTCGATCTACTATCTATCTATCTATCTATCTATCTTATCCTGTATTACTATCTGACTCTATCCTATCTATCTATCCTTATCTATCTGGTCGTATCTATCTATCTTATCTATCTATCTATGCTATCTGTCGACTATCTATCTATCTATCTATCTATCTATCTATCTCTCTATCTATCTATCTATCTATCTATCTATCTATCTATCTATTTCTATCTATCTATCTATCTATCTATCTATCTATCTATCTATGTCTTTCTATCTCCCGGCTTGTAATGCTATCTAATCCCACATTAATAGTTACTTGTCGACATCGTATTGAGTTCCACACTCCCTGTACTTGGTCCAGCTATGAATATGAATATGAATATGAATATGAATATGAATATGTGTATAATAACCTAGCGTGTCTGCTAGCGCGCTAACAGCTGTCCCGATGCCTCCTCCAGTTAGACGCTGTCATTCATTCACTCCATTCTATATCACCTCCAACAAAACGTCTGCTCCTCCGCGGCGTTCTATCCACAGCCCCATGCCGAGTGGACCTGTCAAGCTAATGTACACGACGTCCCATATGGACGAGTCCATATGCCGCCGAGTCGGGCGACGGGACCCACTGTGTAATACACTCGTCTCGGCGTCTTTTTTTTCTGTGTTTACATTTGTCTTTCGAGGATTTAATCAGCAAAACGACGGCGACTTTATGTCTCATGGACATAAAGACGGGTATTTTTCCCCCAAAAAAACATGCCGGGAATTAATACCTGAACATTTCCACTTTCCACGGTGTGCGAGCTGTCAGACCTGAATCCCACAGTGTTTGCACACAACAACAATCCAACCCCCCCCCAACCCCACCCCCATCCCCCCAAACACACAATTCAGGTTATTTTTAACTTGCTCTGAATACCAGATGAGTGTGTTCACTGCATCTAGACGCTCCACTGGGATACTGACTCAATAGTAACACGACGGGCGTTGGTGAGCGCGCAGGTTAGAGACACCTCAGCAGGAATGCAGTCAACGATGCAGATCTTTGCAAATGTGCATTACGCGTACATACTTCCGCTTCGATGGCTGTGCGTCTCTAATCGTGACAACCACCCCCTTCGAGAAAGTAAAGACAATTTTAACGAGTGAATTATGATTAGGATCTATTAGGATTAGGATCACGTTTATTTAACGCATGACTGTATTATAAATCACCGATTATCATCTATAATGATTATGTAATGATATCTCAGAGTGGCACAACCCATAAACAACATTTCCATCAGCATTATGTTTTCAACACGTCAACGAGAACGGATGGAAGTGTACTGTGTACTGTATCGCGTATATAAACACATACCCGGCAATACTTCAGGCGTTGTATTCCGCTTACACACACATTCTATACACATATCATTATAAAGATGTGGGGCCCTGTACACAAGCGCCGACACGACGAGATCAAAAGCGGCCGACATCACAAGTTGAAAAATATCATTTTGAAATACACGGACCCGCGCCACATCTATCAGACGACTAACTAATCGCGATAAGACGCCCAACACCTGCAACAGTAAACATGGATTCACTTAATTTCAATCAAAGCATCTTCCCCGCCCCGAGTCCCCGCAGGCCGATAACCAAACGCGGTTCTATTTCGAGGGGCGGGAAAGGAGGAAAGAAAAAAAATAAAAAGACACGCATTTGAAGTTTTTCCTCAATCTGTGTAATAATGTAATGCTGTGTGTACACTTGGACGTCGTCCTGTTCTGTTTGTGCCATATAGATTTGTCACCTCTTAACTGTATGACATTTCTGGAGAGAGTGGAAAAAAACAATCGTGCTACAGAAGGCGTGGGGGTGGGGTGGCGGTGTTTGTCAGCGTTCTCGTCGGGGTTCAAAACCGCAGATAGTAAAATGTCTGTCTTTGTCTCATCCAACACATTTTATTTTTATAACTGAGAAATCTGTTCAGGGACCCCAACATTTTTTTCCCGCCCAACTGTCAGGGTGTCACTTCATCAGGAAGAAAAAACACACACACACACCACACACCACACACACACACACACACACACACACACACACACAGAAAGTGAAAGTGCCTAACCACCCCCAATCCTTCTGTATGTGCTCAGAGGCTAACTGTTTCCAAGAACCGAGGTGGGTGGGTGTGTGTGTGTGTGTGTGTGTGTGTGTGGGGGGCGAACATGCACACACACACACACACACACACACACACACACGAGCACGCACCCACACACACAACACACACACACACACACGCACCGCACAAGAACACGGTGACCTGTCTGCTCAACCGTACCACATCCGAGGTAGTTTCCTTTGCCTGTGTGGACCATGGCCCCCTGAAACAAAGCGTGTACCTCTGGGGTCATCCCCCCCGACCCCCACCCCCGCCACCCCATCCGGCCCCCCCCCCCCCCCCCAGGTCTGGCCATGGTGGAGGGTGGGGAGAGGAGCGGGGGGAGGGGCGGTGGGGGGGGTTCGGTGAGGTGATGATGGCTGAGCCGGCCGGGTCTCCACGGTACTATCAACCGTGATTGAGATGTTAACCTTCAACCAGCCAGCCAAGCCCCACCCCCACCCCCACCCCCACCCATGCACCCCACCCCCTACCACCACCACCACCACCACCACCACTGCACCTCTCTTTAGTACTGTGCCTCCCAATAGCCCCTCCCCCCCTCAAACCCCACCACAGCCAACCTCCCTCACCCCTCCACTCTCTCCTCCTCCTCCTCCTCCTCCTCCCTCACTCCTTCTCCTCCTCCTCCTCCTCCTCCTTCTCCTCCTCCCTCACTCCTTCTCCTCCTCCTCCTCCTCCTCCTCTCCTCCTCCTGCTTCAGTGGCAGCCTCTCCATCCGTCTGCGCGATGGCAGCGCCAAGCCATTAGTGAGTCCCCAGCGCTGATAATGAAGCCACAGAGGTGGTCTGAGTCAGTGTG
>PIJE02000757.1:91769-101769 GCA_002895965.2 Coryphaenoides rupestris
AACCATGAGAGTGTTTATTATCTTAGGGTTGAATAAACTCTATAATCATTAAGGCCTATAGGCCACTGCCGACATTTAAAAAATAAAGTGGAAACAGTTTGTACACCGCAAGTGAAAACAGACAGGGCTCTGTATTGTCTGTACCATAGACAATGAATCGATAGATAGCTGTTTCATTCTCAGCGTGTCTCCTTGTGCAGACAACCCTTCAGATGAAAACCACTTTCATGTCCTACACATGGTTGTATGTGTGACCATGACGAGGGGCGATTAGGCCTGTTCCACAAACAACCCCTACATTGTGTTTTCATTGATGGAAGCCAAATAAGCCAAAAAGTTAAACTGTGGAATTTGTGTACGTCAGCAATAAGTTAGTCTACACAATTCAAGTTCAAATACGGCATCAACTCCGGAATACTTAATGTTATTCAAACCAGTTATGTTGATAAGCTAATCTTAACGCCTTCCAATTCCCAAGACACACGGCATAAAGCTATGGTGTTGCAAAGGAGCGAGGCCGAGAGAGAGAGAGAGAGAGAGAGAGGAGAGAGAGAGAGAGAGATTGTAAATGTACGTTTCCCATTGCCAGGTAAAGCTCTTTTGAAATTGAATTGAAATTGAATGGAATTGAGAGAGAGAGAAGACCAGGAGAGAGAGAGAGGGCCGCTCGAGGGACGAGAGATGAGAAGAGAGAGAGAGAGAGAGATGAGAGAGAGAGAGAGATGAGAGAGAGAGAGAGAGAGCAAGTAGAGAGAGAGGAGGAGAGGAGAGTGAGCGAGAGAGAGATAGAGAATACACAATATATGGGAGAGAGAGAGAGAGACAGAGAGTGGGGGGGGGGCGGGCGACATTAAACTGCTGTCACCGTTTGATTCATAAAAATATGACAATGGAATACAAGTTTGCATTTGTTTGTATTGTTCACGTTTTGTTCCATTATGTGATGACGCTTTGAAATGGACGTATATTTGTAAGGTATGCTTGGCTTACCTTTACTGGTGCCTAAGGTTGGTCCACTTGATGGCCACAATATTTCTATCGATTGCAATTGATCAAAGATTTGACACAAAATATGAACGAAAGTCAATATTCAAAAATTTTCAATTTTTCAATTTTCAGTTTGCCTTGAATGTGAATTGGAAATAAAACAATTCCTCTTAATATGTTTGTGCGAAAGGCTTTTGGAAAAGGACTTAGGAATCAGTCACCTATTGTGCAGACGTCAAAGTCCAATGATGTAATAACAAATAAGCGACTAATATACCAACTGTACACAATACACAGTGCAGTGTGTTGCAGGGACCTTCACCGAATCAAGGCCCCAGTCTCATCCAATATCAGGCCTATTGTCAAAACTGTATTGTTCAATTAAGGGCCTTTTTACGGAAACTGTTTCTATACGACTGAACAAGCCACCTATTTTAATTTAATTTTTTGATTTGTACTTTTATAAAATTGATAAAATATGCTGAAAACCCCCGGCAGCTTGGGGCATATAGCCTACACCTTAACACACCTTACAGTTAATATCTACAATATCCACAATACAATATCCATCTCTGCTTGTACCAACTTCAAGACAAATGTAATATTTTAGCAGAACTAAAATGAGCATTTTGATCGCATCACAACTCAATAATGGATGAACAATTGACAACAATAGCCTATTGTCGCTTTTGAGAAACCATTACATTTTGGTAGAACTTTGTAGGCTAATAATGCACTCTTTTTTACTATATATATACATATATACCATCTATACCACACAACCTATGCCTAAATCAAATTATTTAAAAGCCTATGGATTTGATACCAAATTAAATTATTCGTTCATAATTAGGGTGAATTATAATTAAAAATAAGAATTTACTTAACTTGGCAAAATTATTAATAATTTTGAAAAGCTTGTAGCCTAAATTGCTATTAACTATCTACTCATGAAATTCATCGTTGTAAAAATGTGTGCAATTCATCGTGTGTGTGTGTGTGTGTGCGTGTGTGTGTGTGTGTGTGTGTGTGTGTGCGTGCGTGTGTGCGTGTGTGTGTGTGTGTGTGTGTGTGTGCTCAAAGTGAAGAGTAATGACCTACTGATTGTTTTCTCATTAGGCCCTGAATGCTTTCCTTGGGGCTACACCATGCAGTCGTCTACATTATGGCAGTTAAACATCTCACAATTACTGGGAATATTTACTCACGGTTTTTTTTAAATAACCAATATTCAGAAACAATCGGCTGTAATTAAATACGACTTTTAACGGCTATAGTCGAAATGGTCACCTGGTCAGGATTAAATCAGCCACGAGATACATTTGGCTGAAGGCCTAATGGGATATGAACCAAAATGTATGAACTAATATTGTTTAATGAACAATATAGGGCTCTTAGGCCTATAGACGAAATTAAAGCGTTGTTAGGCCTGAACAATGAGCATGACGAGCTGGAGACTTACTCATTTATATATATTTATATTTATATATTTTTTTGGCCATAAAACGTAATAGGCCTTTAATTGATTAAAACTGGAATTATGTTGTCAGAGTGAGGAACACTTACAACGCTCAATTGAAATACGTTCCTTTAATCCTCGGTTAAATCCCGGCCCTCATGACGCGTGGAGACGTGGAGGAGACGCAGGTAGTTTCTCAGGGTGGAGCGGTGCGCAGGGGGTCTCCCCGAGGGGGGGCTCGCTGAGGGGGTCTCCTGGCGAGGATAGACGTAAAACCAGATTACCAGTCCTTCATTATAGTCAAATATTTTTTCAAATATATATTTTTTATTAGTAAAAGTGTCCCAGGTGCGTTACATACGGCTGTTCAAGTTAGCGTGTGTTTTCCATCGAGGCCTATTATTCAACTTAATTGAGTGATCATGGCTGTATGTCAGAAACACGCTTTCCGTTGGCTGCTACATGACATTAGGGCTGTAAAAAGAAGGTATAGCTTACTAATTGTTGCACATTCTTATAACCAAAGCGTTATGATGTATATATAGTTCACCTCTTTACAATTATGTTCTTTGAATATATCCACCTAAAAAAATCCTCCTCATCATCATCATCATCATCATCACATTTCAAATGTCTACAAAACTGTTTACATTTGCCATCATTTTATCCGCGGTAAGTTTGTGGATTCTTCTGACTTCTAACTCCCCAGATTTCACCAGTATTTTCAATTCATAGGGGGGGGGGAGGGGGGGGGGGGGGAACAACTCCGCATGATCTGGCAGCTCTGGTGTCAACTTTACGCAGGAGAAGGTGACAGAAACGGTTGAGGAAGAGAGAGAGTGGTAAAATCCCATCATCACCACCACCACCAGAGACCCTGAGAGACATCAATGCGCCCGCACCCGCACCGGCTCATATTTGCGCACACTTTGAGCTGGAGAGATGGCGCCACCGCGGAGAAACACCTGAGACGTGACTGTCGTGCGTTTCAATTGAGAGATATTTCAGAGAATAATGAAAATAATAAACCCGCCGAAGACGATCATGTGTCGTTTGTCCCACGAATGCACGACAGTAGATTGATTGAGAGAAGGGCGGCGATGATTAAATACATCAATAAGTGATGGTGGTGATGAAGATGAGTTCCCTGGAGGAGACGACGCACTGTCACCGAACGTGTCGTCTGCCACATAGGCCTACCTGTCACGTCACAGTCACGTGGCTTCGGGATGGAGATTGACGATCAATTCCCAAGCTGCCAGACCCACATAGTTCTGATAGCTGCAGTTTAGTGAGAAAAACACAAACTTTTGGGCAGGGTTTCCTTTTCATGTATATTTGTTTATGTGTCTCCTCCTGTATTCAAAGTGACTTCCTCCGTCCAGAGACACGAGGGTACAAAGCGAAGAAGACACCACACTTGAGACCCCTAAAAACACACACACACACACACACACACACACACACCCAAAAACAAAAAACAAGTTGGACATATATTGCAGTGTTTGTAAGCTCAAAAGTTGTGTTTTTTGACCTCTTCAGATGCCTGGTGGAGAGTAAACCAAGGAAGTGGCAGAAGATCTCCTGCCTGGTTTCCTTGTTTTATGTTTGTCTTTGGCCACTATTTCTTAAGTGAAACCTGATACTCAAAGCACTTTCCTCTTCAAAGTCGTGTCCTGTTGTGCTTTGTGGCCACGAGTGTCAATCTCCTACTTTCAAAGCCTCATCTCAGTGTCTATACATTTCACCAAATGGAGTTGAGGCTTTGATGGCTGGCCTGAAAACAATTGGGAGGAGGATGAACAAACATGAAGAAGAAAAAATATTAGGCCGACTAGTACCCTATGTTGACTTGCCTTTGGCTTGTCGGATAATGGCGTCTATACAATCAATACATGTAAAATGATATGTGATGTATCATTGTATGGATGTAAATATATGTATATAATATCTATCTTTCTATCTATCTATCTATCTATCTATCTATCTATCTATCTGTCTATCTATCTGTCTATCTATCTATCTGTCTATCTATCTGTCTGTCTGTCTATCTATCTGTCTGTCTGTCTGTCTGTCTGTCTATCTATCTATCTATCTATCTGTCTACATAGATATTGATATAGATCTAAAAAAAACCCCAAAACTCTTATTTTGATGTCCTAAACAAAAGCAATTTACAAAGCAAAAGTCTTGCGGGAAGACATACGTGACAGGGAATATTCCACCAATAAGCAGATAAAGAGAGAGGCAATCTCCAAAAAATTAACTTTGTCATTCTACTATTCAAGTTTCAATCATATTGGCAGTCTTTTTGCATAACTATAAGGCCGCCATTTTAATCCTCAAAGGGCTTCGGGAGCTACTTGGCTTTGCACTGTAGTCATTCCAGGTCACAACCCGGTAGGAAATATGGGCTGCCATGGCAACGCAAAGATGCCCTCTGAAGGCTTAGCATAATTCTTCCCTAATAGAAAAATAACAGCGGCAAATCCCGTCCTTAGTGAACTGGCTTATTCGATAGAGGCAGGCTCCCACCTGTGAAGCGCATAGTTGCCACACCAATGCACCAGGACTACTATGAGATGAAAAAGGCGCCATCTTTGAACAGGAATAAGGGTGGGTTGGTGGGGTGGGGGGGGGGGGGGTTGCTAAGCCCAAGGCAGAATCCCCTCTCTTTTATTCAGCTGAAAACAACCCACAGAGTGTCCGTGATTGCTCAGGGTTTTGTGAGGCCGGACAACACAAGCTGCCAAATGAAAAATCGTCATTTGTCATTTGCGAGGGGATTTTAAAGTGCAAATGCAACGGCTGTGAAAATACATTCTATAGAATGGTTGTGCAAAGGCACTGTCTTATGATGTAAAGAAGTGTCAGCACATTTTTCAAATGGAGCATGAGAAATGGAAATATGAACACGTCGGAATGTCAGAATGGATCTTTTTTTTTTCCAGCATTCCCCCCAAAACACGTCTAAATGTGTCCAGCTCACCGTGTCCTTTCCCTGCTCTGTTGCCGGGTAGCAAGTTGGTGGAGTCTGGTCACTGGGTGTCACACATCCAAAACCGCACCGTCGCCATGGAGAGAATGCAGTACCAGCGCAATGTAGAAGGTAGAGGTACTGTACGTACGTATCAGACAACACAGGAGCACTTCGCTCGATCAACAGGATCAAGAATCAGAAGCCAAACCCAACAAGCAATGTCACAACAACCCAATGGGAGAACCCAACGGCTTCATGAAATAACTGAAGTCAACGTCTGTCAAGTAAGGGCCGGTGCGATTGCTAAATCAATGCCTAGCAATGTTTGGGTACGTTTTGTCCAAATCCCAAAAGACAAGTGCAAGTGGAAAGAGATATAGATGGATCGAGATAGAGCGCCCCATTGAGTATTGTGATGGTATAGGATATGACACCGTCCTGCGTCTGCAAAGTACCTGTGGAGCTTTGTTTGTTCTCTGCATTCAACTTGTTTCAGGCTATGAAGCTGTGTTATCCTGTTCCTATCCTCTACTGTACTCGTGTTACTTTGTTCTTTTTTGTCTCTTAAAGGGACAAATTTAATACACATGGGAAATTTCTGCTGCCTCATCCCCGCTATGAAGGTAATTCACGACCGTTTCTCATCCCCGTCATCAGGAGACGGTAGATTAGAAGGCAGCCACCGCGTTGTGAATTGAATATTCGTCATACATCCATATGCCTATATAAACAAATAATCAGGATGGGAAATCTGGGTTTGATATGTTTTAAATTAATTGAAGAGCGTTATCTAACATCAACATCCGCCATCTTCACATCTTGTTCCGTTAGATGTGATAACCTTAAGGGTGCGTTATTAGCATTCAGGCAGAACTTTTTGTCATGCAAATGAGCGCTTTCCAGCTTCTAGGTTCTATTCATATCGATTTATCTTTTCGCTGTGGGCGAAATATGCAGAATTAATAGATTAATATTCAAATTCCTATTCTATTAAGGGATGATTCAATGCGTCGTAGCCACATATTGTCATGAAGAATGGGTTCTCATTGCCATTTACAAGACATAGCAAAATATATATCGCCGCTTATTAGCAGTAACACATATTGGTGATATAATAAAGTCTCTGTGCTGTGCTGAGGTCTCTGTGACCAGGCAGCAGTGTAGCAGAGGAGAAAACCATGCAATTAAAACCACCGCCGCCCGCACCATTGACCAACGGAAGAGCCCGGAACGCACGCACTTTGTGTTCCCGAAAGGAAAAAAAGAAAGAAAAGGTGAACATTGCCTCTCATAAGCCTCAGCCGCTTCACCAGTGGCACTGTCACACCTTTCCTCGCATCAAAGCGGGTTTCCGGTCGCTGCCGTCTGAAAGATTCACATCTTCAGGAAAGAATGGCCCCTGCTCAGATGTGGACACCTCTGGTCTCATTTAGCGCGCCCCGTGTCCCCTCCCCCTTTTCTCCGGGGTGTGTGTGTGTGTGTGTGTGTGTGTGTGTGTGTTGTGTGTGGGTGTGTGTGTGTGTATGCGAGGTATGGAGCGGCGATCTGGGCGAGATCACACAGAAAGAGGAGAGAGAGAGAGAGAGAGAGAGAGAGAGAGAGAGGGAGAGAGAGGGAGAGGTCGCAACTTAAAGGCGAGCAGAAAACGACGCATTCCTACCAGGAGTCTCAAAAGGCTTCCATTAAAAAGCCGTTCAATATGCCGGTCAAGGCTTTCAAAGCGCCGCACACACCCTCCAGGCCCTGGCAAACTCAAAGGGCAGGCTGCACGCATCGTAAGGGGGAATACGGCGCCCATTAATTTGACGAGTCCAGGGTATTTGGATGCCAAAGCAAAGTGTGAAGTCTGTGTTGTCTATTTCTTGCCCCTCACCTCAGGTGGCGTTCTTTAAGGAGAGATCCGCCAGCGTGGGAGTGACAAAGGCGAGCGGGGCGAGAGAGCGAGCGTACTGTACACGTGTCTAATCTGAGATCTATTTCCAGCTGTCAGTCTTCAGAGGGCAATTTCCAACAGTTAAGATCTTGGCCCGGATTGAAACGCACAGGCGAGGCACAGAAGAATGGAACGTTTACTGTCACCAGGAGAATCATCACGGCGGCGATTGCTCGCGAGGAAAAATAGAATCGGAACTCGTCGGATATAATGGGCCACAGATGGGAGCCCGTAGGCATATTTGCGCAACACAATTGGACTCACACTGCGATGGTAACGCAAGCATTGTGAGTTATTTCTTTTGTGTGCTTACGCCGTCGCAACAGATAGTTGAAGTATATCGGCAGGCTTGGTAAAGGCCGATGCGGCGGTCCCGCGCGCTCGACGCTAAAGGAAAACGCCTCGCAATCACCTGGAAGGGATTATACGGAGACGACGTGGACAACTTGCAGTTGCCACGCGACCCTTAACCAGGAAATATCAGCTGCTGGAGCTAATTAAAGGCATAGCAACACACGGCCCAGCGGAGGGACCCACATCAAACGCTCTGCTACGTGCCAGTCTGGAGTCTCATCTCTGGGATGCCGAGGCCCTCTGTGACCCGTGCTGGAAGCATGCTGGGCGCCGGGCCTGACCCCAGAACTGAGGGGTGAAGCGCAGAGGTTCAGGCGAGCTGTGGGGGGGCGTTGGTGGGCGGGTGGGTGGGTGGTGGGTGGTGGGTTGGGGGGGGACCTGGGGCAGACTTACCTGGGCTGTGTGTCTGCATGTGGCGGCGGTGGTGTTTGGGGCGTATGGTCTCTGACCTGCACAACAAAGCAAAAAAAACGAAAAGAAGAAAAAGAGGGCAGAGGTCAAAGGCCGGGAGGATGCCTGGTAGGTGGGCGGGGAGGAGGGGCTCTGTGGGTATAGGGATTCTCGGGAAGAAACAGAAACACACATGCATCGACTGCACATGATCTCAGCGTCAGATACACTCCATCCAGGGAGAAACACAAATGCCTCTCATGAGCCTCCGAGTTGAATCTGAGTTGAACATTACTTATGACAAGATTGGGTCGTATTACAGGATAATATGGGTGTATTATTGCAAGGCGACTTGTCCATACACAGCCATTTTTTTAAAGAAACACCACGTTCCTTGTATGAAGGAATGATGAGCATGATGTTCCTGATCCATTAGATGCAAGCAAAGAAGATTACCAGCTTACCAAATGAAAAAAAAACCGACAAAGCCGAGTAGTGAGGATCTGAATCGTAAAAAAAAACAAACCCAAAGCCCAGGGAAGAAGGCTTTCTGCTGTCTCTTATGACTTGTTGTGCCTGCAAGATACAAGAGCAGATCTTTGACCCTCTGAGGCAGGGGTAGTCAAACACAAATCTTAAAAATCCACATATACAGTATATATGTGATGATGATGATGATGATGATGATGATCTGGCCCTCGCTAGGTTCACACACACACACACACACACACACACACACAGAGATACGCATACATGCAGACACACACACACACACACACACACACACACACCCCCATACACACACATACTCACACAGTCACACACACACACACGGAGTCAATCAAATCATCCCAAGAATCAAAGTCCAAATAAGTCCAGAACCATTCCACATTGTCCCAAGCACTGTTGCTTAATGTGAGAAGTGTCATCTTTAGCCAAAACATACCAAGAAACGCTACCCGCTAATAATTTCTCGGCAACCAACCGATAGATTTGTAGCACAGTTAAAAAAATAAGGGTTTATTGTGTTTTAAAACTTAAAACTTGCCGCGCTCAAAAACACAAACGCACGACAAGCTAGCAACGCAAACAAACACACCACGCCTCAAGTGAACCCACATCCTGACACGGCCAGTGGAGCAGTCGGACAATCGGAGGCCTGCTTCCGGTGCGGAAAGTGGGGAATTTGGACAGATCATACAAATAATACATCTGGAGTGCGGAGACAGTTTGTGGTTCGATCCGGACTCTACGCTCTGAGCTAAGCCATTCCTATTTGCTTTGAAGTTGCCTGCCGCGGTACAACATGTACGCAGGTAACCAACGTTGTTAAGGAACTTCAGTTTGCAGTTGCTCAGAAGCATCACTCGTATAATCTTTCCCTCTTGATCTTTTCTCTCTTTCTCATCTCTCGCGTTTTTCCCTCTCATCTTCTCCACGGTCATGTCTGATCGAATGCCGTTTGCTTCTAACTCTTCGTTTTCCTGAAGCCCGCCGCGGTGACTCAGGGCATCGATATGACTCACCGACAGATCCTATAGACGTGGAGAAGAGAAAGATGCGACTTGCCTAAATGACCCCCTTTTCCACGTTATCTTCACCCCCGGAATGCTCTAATCATGGTAGATTCATGTTGTTCATCCTCGAGGTCGTCCTACATTCCCTTAACGAAGGCTTGCTCATTTGCACGTTGCGATCGGAACCATTATCTGGTCAAAAGATAGAAGATCACGTCATGATGATTCAACACGGAAGGTTGTGGCGGTTTGGTTTCTGCGAGTGATCATTGCTGGTAGATCTGGGCCCTCGTTCGGTTCCAGTCAGGCACCGGCCGTGGCAAACCGCGGCTGTCCTTGCACCACCGTGCACCAGGGCAGACGCCGGCGCTGTCGGCCCT
>PIJE02000757.1:106769-121769 GCA_002895965.2 Coryphaenoides rupestris
TGTGACGTGTCTGTCAGCCACGTCTTGCAGGCGTTCATTACCTTGCACGTGATGAATGCTGCTGACAAAAGGCTTAGGTCAACATTATGTTCAAGATGAGTACTTTCCTATTGTAACATAATTTCCGTTCTCTCCTCTTCATCCCAGTATTCCCTTTTTGTATTTTATTTGTGTTTTAATCTATTTTTCTTCTTAAACTGTACAGATAAATTTTTTACATATACATTTTTAACATACATTTTAGTACATAGTTCAGCTGTGCATTTGAGTCAACACACAGGATAAAGACAACCTATTTTTTACATTAAATATTTATTTTTTCCTTCTCTTTCAATCACTATTCAATGTAACTTTCACAATTTCCTGAAATATATAATTTTTGTAAATACATTTCAATTTAGTTTATTGATAAGGGAGAAATGCAGGCAATTGCAATTTGAATTGTTGAGTCGACATTTGTTCGGGATTTAAGTATTTTCTTAAAAACCAGTACACTGCAATGTCCTATTCTTGTTTTGAGTCCCACCTGATACACGTTTCTATATAAATATGAATTGTTTCATTTTTCATATAATTTTATTAGAATAATAATTTGTTATCTTGGCTAGACCACCGCTCGAGCTAGATGTATCCTTAAATCTATAGGAGGCGTACAGTTCATGACTTTGTGATTAAATATGAATATGGCATTTTTTACGGAAATAAAATACAGTGCCAATGGTAGGTAATATATTGCAACGTAAGGCTAAATAAACATGGTCGACAATAATAAGCACACATATATTTGATCGTCAGAGGAGAAGGAAATTAGAAACTTGATTTTGACCTGTGACACG
The DNA here is from genome assembly GCA_002895965.2 of Coryphaenoides rupestris. Classification (NCBI taxonomy): domain Eukaryota; kingdom Metazoa; phylum Chordata; class Actinopteri; order Gadiformes; family Macrouridae; genus Coryphaenoides; species Coryphaenoides rupestris. Next base: position 107,606 of record PIJE02000757.1, read on the forward strand.
AAAAGAAAATATACGGTAAAAATGTGAATAATAAACACATTCTCACATTCTCTCTACGTGGATGAAAAATGCGTGTTGCTCAGCATAGTTGCAAAGTTTTATCGCATGTGTCCGGCGAGTTGTACTCACAGAAACAATTGTCAAGCGTTTATATTGTTTTGATATGACTGTCTGTAAAAGATGCCATCTGTTTAAAAGTTTACTGTTCATTATTTTCAATTGTTTTTTGCACATTAGTAGAACTTCCACAAACATCAAACGACAGAGAATGCTATCAGTTCCCTTTTCCTTCCAGAGATGCTTTGTTTCTTCAAGGTCTGTTGTCTTGAACGATTTAGCATCATTATAATCAAATACAAACAGAAATCAAGGAGTTGTGATCAAAAACCTGTACGGCAAATCAGATGTTTCCCGAGGATTGAAATGCTAAACATCCTACAGTTAGCAGAACTCCAACTCACCATCTGGCCCTCGTGTTTATCTGCAGAGAGGATATGTGTCCCTCCCATACATAGAATCATTTATTATTAAGAATTCACTAATTGATGATTATTACTCATTTTCATTACGTTTCAAATGACTTGGCTTGGCAGTTGTAGCTAATTGTTGTTACTTAATTGACTGGTGGCACTGTTATGATCGCTTGGTCTGATGTGAAATTATGTTTGAACATTAGAGGATTGACATTTTCTCATAACCAACCTTTAGAATGTTAGAGTAACAAAACTGTAATTCCACCCCACTCTTCATAAACTAACACTGAAAACTACTGGAAGATAAATCTATACCTTTTTCTTTCACAAAGGGAAATAGTTTTGCTTTTACAAAGCAAACTATCTCCCACATGTTTTCCAAAGTTGGCCTAATGCATATGGCGACGAAAAGGCAAGAAAAGTTTCCCAGTGTCATACTTAGAAAGCTCTCAGCTACAAAAGCTGGTAGAGACTTTCATGAAGATGTCACATTCGACTATTTCCTATACCTCTCAATTCAAGCGAGAGATATTTATGCCGCGATCATTCATATTTCATTTGTGTTCAAGCGTATCCAAACTGAAGCATAGCATGTATCCAAAAATACAATGTCCTTTAAAAAAAATCGGAATTTTTATATTATTAAAAAGCTGAACTGAACTGAAGACTATATTTACGGTGACAATTTGCAAATAACACCACGATGGTAATATAAAATGTTGCCCATTTATGAAGAAGAATTAGGTGCTAATTATTGCATGCGAACCATCAGGTTAATACCATATATACCAAATTCACATCGCAATTTGTAAAATGACCCCTAAGGAAATGCAGGGTTAACGTGTAGCATCGAGTCAGCAGCAGCTCCATCTTCTGCCTTCCCTGTTAGCTTAGCAACCGCAGCCATTTTGTCCGCATTGACATTGATTTCCCCACGTTTCTCCCACGCTACGCCACTTTCGCTCGAAAGTTAAATCATGTTGTAAATTGCAGGAATTTACATTTAATTTCTGATTATTATTTTTGAAAACTCTCAAACAATGTAGGCCCACGACACACGCATTTTAGCGTACGTGCGGCGGGGATATATATGCTTGTCGCAGTGCATTTGTAAAGCTCAATATCGTCCTCGCGACGCAGCACAGATAATCTAGTATCAGCAACGTGGTCATTATGCCATGTCTACATGGACTAATACACACACGTGTACATACACGTACGCACACACACACACACACACACACACACACACACACACACACACACACACAAACTATCTCTCTCTCTGTTGCTCAATCACACATACACAGTCTCTCTCTCACACACACACACACACACAAATATACACACACAATCTCTGTCACTCACACACACACACACACACACACACGCATGCACCTATGTACACACACACACACACACACACACACACACACACACACACCAGCAACAGCAACGAGGAGCTGATGCTCTGTTCAGCATCTCAGGGAGCCTCCCACTGGCTGCACCACCACCACCACCGTCACCACCACCACCGTCACCACCACCACCGTCACCGCCACCACCGCCACCGCCACCACCGCCACCGTCACCTCCACCACCACCACCACCACCACTTCTCGTCCTAGAGACACATCTTCTACAGCTGTCCAGAGGTCACCTTGATTAGTTCACTCCACCATGCAGACTATGACACTGACCAGTGTCATAGTCGTGGACAACCAACCAGAGCATGACAGCTCATCTGCTAACATCACAACTCTGCTTCCGCAATCCTCTTAATACAACATCTGAAAAAACTGCTAAATTAAAGCGACTTTTCTTTTTTTTGTTACCCAGTTTGCTATTCTGAGTGAACTGCACCTTAGAGGGACGGTGACGGACACGACACATGCAAACTCTCGCATAACTTCTTTTTTTACTCTTTGAAAATATGCAAATGACACACACATTATCAATTAATTATCGGTCCTTTAATCAGCATCACTTTTTTTCCCTCATACATCCTCCTACATCTAGAATACTTAACTGGGAATCAATCAATTTTTATCCCGTGTGCCACTGGTGACGTACCGACCGCATGATTCAGAGCAAAGTTTATTTTTTGGGCCGAAATCACTCTTTTATAACATTGCGGACAATTACGTGACTTCGTTTTTTTTTGGAGAAAGCGGAAATCGGTTAAACCGGCAAAACCAACGGACTACTAGCAAATATTAGTACAAAACACAAAAATCAAATATCTCATAGTCGTAATTATTGTCAAGACAACCCAGCGGTGACTCGTTGGAGGCGACATTTACGGCAGCCCAACGCCCAAAGCCCAAAGCCCAAAGCCCACAGCCCAAAGCCCAAGCCCACAGCCCAAAGCCCAAAGCCCAAAGCCCAAAGCCCAGGCCTCATTCAGCCCCACGTCACAACTCACCCCGCGTGCCCTTCAGGTTCAGCCCCCCTCCGCACCTGAATGCCGCGGCACTTCTGGAAGATATATCCTGTCCTCAGTTCCCCCTTGCGATGCTGCACAGCCCTCCGGACGGGGAGCAGCTATTTGGGCACACAAACCCCCCCCCCCCCCCCACACACACATACAATCACTCACCTCCTGAATGGCTTTCCACATCAAGCTCCTTTTTGCAAAACCGTGCCACCTCGCCGGTCCGCTCGGGGACACTCGCCTGGGATCCTAAAATCAGCTCGAGGTAGGTACGGCCCGGTGTTGAGAAGGAATCATATCTGAGTGGGGCCAGAGTGAGGCCCCCGACCCATCGGGGCTTTTTTTTTGGAGTGTTCCCCCCCGGTCCCTACGCTGACCACCCCGGGTCATCTAAGAGAGAGAGCAAATCCAGGTTTTCTTTAAGGGTTGAGAGTGTGAATCCGGAGTGCTACATAAATCGCCGGGCCCGGCGCGGTGCGGTGCACTGGGCACAGCACGGTGAGCGGTAGGCAGCTCTATGGTGAGGGGGGTTCTTTTTTTTGGGGAAGGATTATGGATTGAGACGTACAGCTGGGAGGCTAAAGTTACACTTTTCATTACCACTTCTAGGGGTCTCAGCAGCTTGGAGCCCAGGCAGATTTAAGAAGACCCCTCATTCTCCCTTACCGCCCCCCCCCCCCCGCCGCCGCCCCGCCACCCCCAACCACGCCTGCAGATATAATCCTAAATTTTGATTGCAACATATTTCACCTGGAGATAATTGATGTTGATGTGGCGCAAAAGGGACAATATATAGAGTTATACGTATAATTATATATGTGTGTGTGTGCATTTCATTCCAAACGTAGAAAAGCAAATGACTGAGTAGAGAAAGGGAGGGCACTGTGGAAAGTCCTTATTCACCAAAAAAAGGGAGAGAGAGAGAGAGAGAGAGGGAGAGAGAAAGAGAGAGAGCGGGGGAGAGAGAGAGAGAGAGTGTGCCCCCTTCTGGCACTTTTCTTCTCGCTCTGCTTTTCTTCTTTTCTCTCTGGGCGTCTGGAGATGTGAGGAAGTGTCTTTTGATCAACTCCGACACAGCCAGGGACATGTGAAGAGAGACTGGCTGGCGGGACCCTGCCAAGCCATGCGAGGCGAGGCGAGGCGAGGCTGGGTAAGAAGAAGAAGAAAAAAAAAAAAACGTTCCTAATAAGAGAGTAATAAGATAACGAGCGCTGGGTGTCTGTCTGATCCGCATTCTGCGGGACTGTTTGTGCCAGCGCTCCCAGTGTGGGTTGTTTTTTTTTTGGGGGGGGGTTTTTTCTACGTGTGTTACAGTCTTTGGACTCCATGCCAGGCCACTGGGTTTCACCTGGCCTGTCCCATATGCTCACACCCATGGTGCAATCGACTGCAATTTTGAGACGAGCCGCAGAGCAGTGAGCGCCGAAAGAAAAGAAAACGGGTTGAAGAGCAGAATTTAGGCTCCATAATCTTATATATTTTTTTATTTCCAACCCACACGACTATCAATGTACTCTCTAATCTGCAATATGTTTTTATTTTGTATTTTTGTTGCTTTTTCTTCTTCTTCGTTGTTTTTTTTTTCTTCTTCTTTTTTCCTCTCTCTCTCTGCTGCTGAACAAAGCGCTCGGTCCCACCTATAGCCCACACAGCATCAACTTGGACCAATTCCACAATTGACTGCTCCCACTGAATGCGCGGCGCTGGAGTGGTCACATATCAAAGGGGGCCGAGGCTCGGCAGGGTGGATTCTCCGGGTTCTCCTCCATGCATGGCACCACACACACACACACACACACACACACACACACACACACACACACACACACAGACACACACACACAGATAGCTACCTCTCATGGCTGCACACAGCCGCCCTCCCCGGCCCAAATAAACACATCACCTCCGCCACAGGGGGAGGAGCTGCAACCACGCTGCCAATCCCCTCTGTCTACCCCCAGGGGCAGAACCAGCGAGATCCTCAGTGCTCAGGGTTCAGGCTCTGTGTGAGCAGGTGCTGCCCTCGGTCCCTGGACGGATTCAGGGGGCGCCGTGTGTTTCTCTGGGACTTGACTTGAATTTGGGAGCTCCGCCACAGGGGGAGGAGCTGCAACCACGCTGCCAATCCCCTCTGTCTACCCCCAGGGGCAGAACCAGCGAGATCCTCAGTGCTCAGGGTTCAGGCTCTGTGTGAGCAGGTGCTGCCCTCGGTCCCTGGACGGATTCAGGGGGCGCCGTGTGTTTCTCTGGGACTTGACTTGAATTTGGGAGCGTTGCCGTGTTCTGCTGCGAGTTCTGGCGAAGGGTCTGGCTGGGCCGGGGGGGCCGGGGGCCAGGGGCCAGGGGGCCAGGGGGCCAGGGGGCCAGGGGCCGGGGCCGCAGTGGCTGCGATGGTGGGTGAGTCCGGGGGCTCAGTGCTGGTAATTATGGAGGGGAGAGGCCGATTAGGCAGCGCTGAGCGGCCCAGCGAGGGGGACGGGCCCACGCCCAGCAGGGAGGGGAATCCTGCCATGGGAGGGACCAATCAAGTGTAAATGTGGAGCGCAGACCGTGGGCCGCGGTTCCAGTGGGAAAGAGGCTTGGCCGTCGGTTCAGAGCGCCGCAACTTTCACGGATTAGCAGAGACACTATTCTGAAGACTGAAAGGGGGAACACAGCAACGGAGGCGGCATCAATGCACTCGTGCACACTCAGGCACACACACACACACAACACATCACCGCACACACACACACACACACACACACACACAACATGGACGCACACATGCACACACACTGCCGCGCCAACACATACAAAAAACCTCCCAACAGCTGGGAGGAGGGTTGCAGCCGTTGCCATATCACCATAGCAACGACATATCTCACATTTGTGCCCAAATGAAGACACTTTGAGCTGCAACTGGGATATTTATTCTTGCAGTTAATGGAACTATTTTAATGGCTTCTCTCCCTTGATAGCGGCATGCTTCCCCCTGACTGAGTAAATGAGTTGCAATTGGAGGCACGGCTTGGATCAGACAAGTATCTTGGCATTTTGTGAATTACAGGAAATCTACAAATTACTCATTTAACTTTGTGGCAAGGCTAATCCATTTGTACTCTACTATCAGGGAAATGCCTGGCTAATCTTCAGCACCTACTTAGGGCCACTGTGTAATTCGGTGTGACCAATAAGATCTCTTTTGAGAATTAACAGTTAACATAAAAACGCACACGCTGGATGAATGTGATGAGATATACAACCTGCTTTGAGGAATATATTCGCGGCCAAGGGAAACTTCTTTTCGGTTCATCGTAATTCGTAAAAAACACATGGATTTCGGATTTCTCCTATTGTTCTTCAGAATTGTATTTCAAGATAAGTGAGACATCATTGTCGTCATTGCAGCAATACAACATTAAATAAAACACACTATTAAGATGATTTGTCAATTCAAGCATTAAGCATGGATACAGCAATTTGCGTTGTTGTAGTTGTGCAGAAGGTTAAATAAGGTGCTTCGTCAGGTGATATATATATATATATATATATATATATGTATATATATTTATGTGGTCTCCTCCATCTAGTTTACACCCAGTGACTGTTTTTAGCTCAATTTTGTCCTCATTTTCGGCTCGAGAGTAAACAAGTAAACGATGACGAGAAGTTGGGACGAGAGGCAGCGAGAGACAGAGAGCTCAAGCCCTATTTTATTCTGTTTAATGGCGTCTCCTTCCGACAGCCTGTGAGCGTGTGTGTGTGTGTGTGCGTGCGCGCGTGTGCGTGTGTGTGTGTGTGTGTGTGTGCGTGCGTGTGTGTGTGATTTAGCATTCTTTGAGATGAGGAGGAGAGTATGCCTGTATCCAGGGTCCTCCCCCTACCCCACCACCACCATCTCTTTTCTCCCCTCTTGCGCTTGCTTTGGGTTCTATCATCCTGCAGAGCTCTCGTTCTCTCTCTCTCTACCACGTTCTCTCTCTCTCTCTCTCTCTCTCTCTCTTCTCTCTCTCTCTCTCTCTCTCTCTCTCTCTCTGTGCATTGCTCATCAACCGTGTCGACTTTGAAGTCACAGCTTTCCCTCTTCCCTGTTTTTTTTTTTTTGGGTTTTGTTTCTGTGTTGGTTTGATGCGCTAACATTCTGTGAATAGTTCCCTCTAATGTCTGGATCCCATGTGCCCCGGCTCTCCTCTCTCCCTGCCGGTGTGGAAAACGCCGGGACTCTCGCTGCTGCCTTTCAAACCGACGTTCCATAAATTTACAAGTTGTCAAGTGTCATTTCGCTTGTTTACAGCCGTTCCGGGCTCCCTCTCCCTGCGCGCTCCTCTCTCCTGTGTTTCACATTTAATTGCGCCCCAATAATATTAGGTGGGCTCCAAAAAGAAAGGCTTGTTGAGACCGGGGGGAGGTGGGGACCCGTGGGGGGAGGTTGAGTACTGGGGGAAGGTAGGTGGGGGGAAGGGGGGGTGGGGGGGTGTTGCGGGAAACTATTAAAATATTTTCCAGGTTTTACGAGTTTTATGTGTGTAATTTGTGGGGATATACCCCACTGTGTTGCCGCCATGTTTTTAGGGGGCAGGCGGAGATTGTTGTGCCGCGGCCTGTGACACTCAAGTGGGTGAGAGAGAGAGAGAGAGAGAGAGAGAGAGAGAGAGAGAGAGATAAAGAGATGGAGAGAGAGAGAGAAACAGAGAGAGAGAGAGGAGGGGGGGGCAGAGAGAGAGAGAGAGAGAGAGGGTGGGGCAGAGAGAGCGAGAGAGAGAGACGCGGGAGAGAGACAGAGAGAGACAGGGAGAAAGTGGGGGTGAGTGAGAGAGCAAAGTGAGCACAAGGTAGAGCGAGGGGTGTACAGGAAATCGTGCTACACCCCGGCCCCCCCCCCCGCCCCCCCCCCCGCCCCCCCTCCCCCTACCCCGTGCCCGGCTCTAATACACACCCCTCACACACCACACACACACACACACAACACACCACTACACCAACTTCCCCGGCCACGAACACCTTAATTTATTGCACGTCTGCCGAAGTCAACAGCCGTTTATAACCGATAATAATTTCCCATATGTTCCATCTATAACCTCAGAGGGAGGGGGGGGGGAGCAGGGGGCGGGGGAGGCGGGGGGGGGGTTAGAAAGAAAGATGGCGGCGCCGTATACGAGCACCGAGAGGATAACACACGGGAGAGATTTTAATCACGCGCTGGGCTGGTGTAACCTCATTTTATTTAATCTCCCGTTCTTATACATTGATGCGCATTATTAGGCTTATTATTACAACCCCCGTGAACCTCCACCTCCACCCTCCACACCCTGCTGCTAGGGCCGTCAGACTTCTTTTTCTTTTTATTGCCGGTGTTTACTGTGATCATAATGGAAGCTCGGTGGGAAGCGCAGAACCCCCCCCCCCCCCCCCCCTGAAAAGTGGTCGGCTTCCCCCCCGCCGGTGCCCCGGAGTGTCAGCGCGACCGGGTTTTGTTCCCGTCAGAACCTGCGCGCCTTGATAAGGCTGACAAGGCGTAGGTTGTCTGAGGAGAGAGAGAGATTTCAGGCTGCCGCCGCCGCCGCTCCCGATTTCTCTCCGTGAGTTTGAAACACTCTGGAGGTGGTTGGCTGACATCCCCGCCGCCACCACTGGCTGAACGCAATCCAATTATTTTGTGTATATGCGCTCGAGCGCGAGGTCAAAACCAAAAACACGCGCGACGCTTGCGTTGTGTCGGCCTGAAGTGGGTATAATGTGTGCGATCGCCCAAGTATATACTGTATGTGTGCGTATCCAAGCAAATGTGCGTTTATGTTTTTTGTTCTGTTTGTTGCCTACATGCGGTAAAAGTTTGTGCCACGACGCGATCGAGTGCGAGTTTGTGAGTTTGTGTGGCAGTCGCGTCGTCGTCCACGTGGCGCGCATGTGACCTTGAGCATCACCGGGGGGAGGGGGGGGGGGGGGGGGCGTTAGGTGTGGGGTGGATGGAGGTAAAGAGAGGGGAAGCACAGGGCTCAGGTCTCAGAGAGATAATCGATCCGCAGCTGCAGGTGGCCAAGTCAGAGCCATTCAGCACTATAGGAAACCTGCCATGACTACCAAATCAACTGAACACACACTCCCCATCTCTCTCGCTCTCTCTCTCTCTCTCTCTCTCTCTCTCTCTCTCTCTCTCTCTCTCTCTCTCTCTCTCTCTCTCTCTCTCTCTCTCTCTCTCTCTGTGTCTAACCCCCTCTCTCTCTCTCTCTCTCCTGGTGCTAACCCCTCTCTCTCTCTCACTATCTGTCTCTCTCTCTTCTTCGCTCTATGCTCTCTCTCTCTCTCGCTCCTCTCTCTCGCTCTCCTCTCTCTCCGCGCTCTCTCTCTCTCTCTCTGTCTTGCTCTCTCCCACACACACACACACACACACAAACACACACACACACACACACACACACAAACACACACACACACACACACACACACACACACACACACACACACACACACAACAACACACGCACAACCACAATACAATACTACAGCTATGGAGGCAGTGAGGACCTGGAACAGCACTGGACCCACAGTGTCGGTTCCGTTCTCGAGACAACCGTCCTCAGTGAGTCAGTAGACTCATGTGGGTCCAGGAGGTGTCCCTCATGTGAGACCCGGAGTGATCGCCTCTCACACCTCCTGAGTGGGTCACGCTGTTTGGGAGAGTAGAACACAAGTCATTAGTAGTCTGCCTATTACAAATTAAATAAATAAACAATAAAACAAAAGCGTTTGTAGAACTTTATTTGCCTTCGGAGGAATGCATTTACGATTGTATTCATGTATTTATGACGCAGAGCAAGCATTGATTTGGTGAAGGTATTGCAGTTTATCGTATAATGGTTTCTTGCGCATGATAGACATATTACAACACGGGCGCTCATAAAAAAGCGATAATAATGCGTCATGTGCATGGTGTTGCGTGTGTGTGTGTGTGCGTGTGTGCGTGTGGCGTGTGTGCGTGTGCGTGTGACGACATACATTTTTTCAGCAGCGGGGAAATTATCCAGGACGAGTGAATCATCAAATTATGCAGAAAAAAGTGCAGCTCTATCCCCAGGCAACTGCTTATTCATAAATAAATAGGCTAAGCCTTGATGTTTAAACCACAGCCAGGCTGTAAATCTCCTTAAATCCTTCTGTGCTTGTCAGACAAAGGGTTCTTCCTTTGGAACGTGTGTCTTAGTTGCTTGTGGCAGAAACCGCACTCTCATGGCGGGGCGGCGGGCGATGTTCCGATGCGATAGTGCGGCAGACAAGCACGTAACAAAGTCGATGAAAGACGGAAGTTAAGAAACAAAGAAACTTTGTCCCTGCTTAGCAAGACTTTCTCAACTCATTCAGATGGTCCACGTTGAACGCTAGACTGAGGCAGTGCTGTATCGGTCGCCGGTTCCCGGGGGGACAGCAACGGTGTGGCCAGGGTGTGTGTGCACTTTCATTATCCGTACGCTATCACCTCACCGCCCTGCAGGCCTCCCACCGGCCTCCACGTGGTAACATCTAACCCTAACCCTAACCTAAACTAACCCTGACCCTAACCTAAACTCACCCTAAACCTAACCCTAACCCTGCAGGCCCCACCGGCTCCACGTGGTAAGGTAAACATGTAACCCTAACCCTAACCGTAAACTAACCCTAACCCTAATCCTGCAGGCCCCACCCAGGCTCCACATGGAAGTATCCTAACCCTGACAAAACTAAACCCTAAAGTTTGTCCTTTTTACTGAAACGATCCTCAGATGTAAACATCAGACATTTGCGTGTACATTTAGGGCATTTGGTGGACTTTACAAGGAGTACCCTTTGGGTACCCTTTTGGTGGACCTCAAATAAATTATAATAACGTATAATAATAATAATAAGAAAAAGAAGAAGAGAAGGAGCAAGAACAAGAAAACAAAGATAATCCACTGTATTTCGCAGGCCTCCAATTACCGTATTGGAAAAAAAAAACCGCCTGAGATGTGTTTAGTGCAAATGGTTTGTGTGTTAATTCAAGCCTGTTGTTGCATGGGGGGTTTTACGGTCTAACACCTATATCTGTTTTTTTCTTCTGTGGGGCACTGCACTGGGGGAAGCAGACGTCTGGCCCGGCAGTATTTTACAGGCGATCCCAAATGAAACAAACAGGCTTTTATTTGGCCTTTCCTACTGAGACACAGGAAAATTATTATCCACAAAGTGCAGCAATAAAGCGGTGATATTGAAGGGGTGATGAATTCAGCATGTTACAGCTGAGCCTGCCGCTCTGACTCACGGCGTCGCGCTGAAGAGGAGCGAAGGGGGAAATTGGATCCTGCGTGAAATCAGGGCCACTCATTGGATTTCTGATAAAAGACATATTTGCAGAAATTGATATTAACTCCCCTTAAAGGGAAAGTGGACATCAGTGATGGGTGTGTAGGCGCTTTAAATGATTCACGGGCTGCGACTGCCACGTACCAGATAAGAGTTTGTTTTTTTTCCTCCCTTCTCTCTCTCTCTCCGTCTTTCTTTTCTCCTGGCTGTTCGTCTGAAGTGCTCGCGGTAGATGTGTGTATCAGAGCAAACAAAGGAACAGAAAAAGAGGCGAAACGCATTGATGATAAGAGGAAATCAGGGACATGTCAAGTGTTTCAGTGGCTCCTTTTAGCGCAGACCGGTGATTGAACTCCCGTTGAATGGGCCGGCAGCATTGACTCACCATCCTATCCAAACAAGTTTGTGTCCAAAGCACGACATTGTTTCATAAGACCTCGCACCCGCACACACACACACACACACACACACACACACGCACACACACACACACACACACACACACACCACACACAAAAAAAACCCCCAGCCAATGTCCTGGATAGACATGCTCTCTCAGACTCTTTCACGCCCAAGCTAAACGTTTAGCCACCCTGGCTAATTAAGTGCTGTGAAAGAGCCGGCATCAAAAGGAAGGGTGGAATTCTGGGTCTCCGCGGGCCAACCCTCGGGTTCGGAGGTCAGCCCCTCGCTAAGAACGAAGTTAGGACGTCCCCGGCCCACGGACCTCTGGACAGTAACCCTTAACCCCCGGTGGGAGCATATCAAAGCGGCAAACAACAGAGGGTTGCGCAGACGTCCCACCAACAAACACAGGCAGACATCAAAGAACCAGTTGGAAAAAGACGGGAAAAAAAAAGGGGAGAAAGCAAAGCCAATATGAAATTCTCTCTTATTTCCGCAGCTATTCCGCAAAAGATGAATGTAATTAATCTCGCAAAGTTGTCGTGGGTGTAAAGAGCTCTCGGTGTGCGGCGGCCCTCCTTGGGGGCACTCGAAGGAGAATTATGTGATTAAACAGACCTGCGAATTCTGGACACAGGTGGAGGGAAGAAAGGCCGGCCCTGCCCATAATGCCCTTAATGAAGTGTCTGGTGGCTCCAGTCGGCGCTGGCTGTTGCCTTGCGCAGCCTGTTCACAATCTGTCTAATGACGGAGCCGGGGCCGCCGAGCGCACCAACGCTTCCCAATGAGCCACAAAAGGGAGATCACAGGCTCCATTGTGGCGAGGCGCAGGAGCTTAGCCCTCATCAGTCCCAATAAACCTGTCTCTAGTCAGCCTTGGACACACCCCTCACGCCGCCAGCCAAGAGCAGCCGCCGCCGCCGCCGCCGCCGCCGCCGCCGCCGCCGCTCTCATTATGACATCAGGTTGAGGTGGCCTTATCACCCGCTGAAATAGGACTCGCTGTTTGTATTTACACGACGAGGCTGGGATAACAGGCCCCCTTTTTCCCTCCTATTGGCCACCGCCATTGTTTGGGCTGCGGGGGCCGATAATGTATGGGTATGTATCTGCATACATGGGGTGTTTACTTGCCCGCCCTTTTGCCTCCATTTTTAAACTGGGGGGCGCTCCTCCTTGGCCTGCGACGGCGGCCCCAAGTCCCTGCCAAACGTATGCAAATGAGCGTGTCCACAATGGCGGCCCACAGCTGCACACAGTCGGCCAAAGACAGAGGACAAGGCGGCCGTCCCTTTCATCTGTAACCCCTGATCCTCGCTCAGCGATACGTCATGTTCACCCCCACGTTGGCCCCCCCCCGCCAAAGAGCCGCTTGGCCCCTCCTCCCCCTCGTGGACCCCCTTGCGGCTTTTTTCTCTATACAAACAGATGAGCCGTTGGCTGGCTGCTCTAGGAACAGTGGACAGAATGTCCCCAAAAACCCCGTGGCCAAGGTCCTGCAAGGCTGACTCGCGAGAACCTCAATAGCCCGTCAATGGCCCTTGAACCTTTGTTGGGGCCGAAGTGAAAGAGGAAACACAGGGGAACAGAAAAACAAACAACGTGCTCACTTTCCTCCTTCTCGCCATCTCTTCATCGCTCTCTCCTCCTCCGCTGTCGCAGTTTTTTGGGGGTAAAATGACTATTTGGGGGTAAAATTGAGAGGGTGGCGGGGCGCGGCGGGGAGGAGGAGGAGGGTTATCCAAAGAGAGCGGGAGTAAAGAACCTGATTGCTTTAATCTCAGTGTTCACAGCGCACCCTTTTCATGAAGCTCTCTGGCCGTGTGATTCAGTCCCCCGGCCTCAGCTCTTTTGTGCCGCGCTATTGTTCTCGCGCGAAAATCAATTCCCTTGAAGACCCTCCTTAATCCTGTCTTTGGCGTCAACAATAGCCACTTGTGCGCGGCCCCTGATAGACTAAGAGACGGGATGATGCGGCTGTCTGCTCCGATTCCAGCCCATTCAGGTAACGGCGGCCCCGCGTCACTTTGTAGTGCCAAGCGCGGGACTCGACAGGAAGACGTTTGCGATCATAATTTCCTGCGGTAAGCAGAAGCCGCCGCGGCGCGCACCCGCACCCCGGCACCGACAAGACTTTTAATTAGGGACGACAACCACAGAGATTAGAGAGACCCGGCCCCCGTCACAATGACTGTCCCTTTGAACGCTCCGCCGCCCTTCGGTCCCCGTCGGGTCCAGATGGAGTGTGCTGTGCCATGATCACACTAATCATCTCAGCTCACTGTCCAGCAGCAGCAGCAGCAGCGGCAGCAGCAGCAGCAGCAGCAGCAGCAGGCACCACTTCAACCTGACACTCTGCAGCTCTGGACTCTTCATGACGGAGGGGAAACACACGTACACACATCCACACATCCACACATCCACACATCCACACATCCACCTAACACCTTGCACAAGGTACACAAAGAGTGAGATGTTCCTCCTCGACGTAGCTGATGTGGCAATTTGAGATTTTAACGATAAGGTTGTGCTTTCCACCCAAAAGGATTTTTTT
>PIJE02000757.1:126769-132388 GCA_002895965.2 Coryphaenoides rupestris
TTTTTCCTTGTGAGAGATTCAATGCATTGGTTAGCTGCCTCCATTTGATCTGTGCTGAGAAAAGAGATGTCTAAACCTTGGGGGCCTGTGATCCCAGCCTAATGCCTTGCCAAATATAGTCAATTATTTTTGCAGAATTTGGGCAGAGGCGAGTGTTTTTATTTTGATTTATTATTATTTTTGTACTTTTTTGTGTATAAATGTAACATAGGCAGTGGAACACACACGTGCGCACCACACACACACACACACACACACACACACACACACACGCACACGCACACACAGTTTTATTAAATGACGACGGTTTGATTTGACGACGTTTTAAACGCTCACACTTACACGTCATGTTTTATCAATGCACACACACACATGCAGCCCTGGCAATTACGCTAATCACACTGTCTGTGTATAAATAGCTCGGATACTTCTGCACACACACACACACACATAGAAACGTATGACCTTACACACACATTTCCACCCGACACATGCAGCACACAATCACAACAACAACGTCCCGGCCCTTCTCTCGGAGACACGAGGTGAAGCCTCATGTGTACAAGCAGTGGGCTCCTCGCTGTCTCCTCGACGTCTTCTGTCGTTTTTCACCCTCAAACAAAGAATAAGCTGAACAATAACACGTCGGTTTGTTCTTTTTATTCACCTATTTCATGTCATGGAGGACCCTGAAGTGGCCCCGGCCCCCGGCCCCCGCCACCCACACACACACACACACACACACACACACACACACACACACGCACACACACACACACACACACACACACACACACATGCATCCGTTCACACACACCATTTTTTTTTATTTCAGAGGAAACTTCCCAGCGCTGACAGTCTGTCATATTTTTAAATCCAAAAATAAATCTAATGCCCTGGAAAATGCTGGAAAAAATTCTCAGGGAAAACACAGCCTTCATGCTGTGTGTGTGTACGTGTGGGTGTGTGTGTGTGTGTGTGTGTGCGTGTGTGCGTGTGTGTGCGTGTGTGCGTGTGTATGCGTGCGTGCGTGCATGTGTGTATGTGTGTGTGTGTGTGTCAGACTACTGGGTCCGGTGTGTCTTCCCGGTGCCCCTGCTGATATGAACACACTGAAGCACATCATCATGTTTATGTTGTATTACAGTCAGCCATGCTGCCGGACCCCTGGTACACACAGTTTGATCTCTGCGGACGCGGCTCCTAATCCATATATATCTATATTAACTCCATTGATCATTGCGGTATAGCAAAAGGATCCAAAATTGTTCAACCAGTGTTTACACGACCGTAATGTAGGATGTCTATGACCATTGTGACAAATGATGAAATGTCTGTTTATACATGTCTCAGTAATCTCATGAATATTACATGATGGCACAGAGACATGGATTTACATGGCTGTGACAAATCCAACACTGAGTCGCCTTTCTTGGTCTAATCTGCCAAACTTAATAATAGCTGCTCATTTTCTTTTTTTTTTTTTAACACGGCACACATATAGGCTCCGTAATTATCGGTCCTAATCTCTCATCTTTTATTTCGTGTCGGTCTCATGGCCTCGCTAGGTGAGATGGTGGTGGGCTCCTGCTTTGATCCGGCTCCCCTCACCAGGACGTGGATTTAGAGGTTAATGAAGCAACATTATGACTAAATTGAGGGGTTTTTTTCTCCACAATTATCTTCATGGTAAATTAGAAGGACGGACTGGGTGGGGGGGTGGGGGGGGGGGCGGGGTGGGTGGGCATACACGGCCTCTCATCCATAACCGAGCACATTTCTGATGTTCCGTGGTTTGAAATGAGGCATCTAAGCTCTGGCACAACCTCATGAAGGACGAAGAAATAAAAAAAGATTGCACACTTTTAGGTTATGCTTTTGCATCTACTTTGAGATCTCGCTGTAAAATAATATATAAGCATGACTTTGATATGGCTAGAGAGGGGGGCCCGATGAGTGCACAAGTGTGTGTGTGTGTGTGTGCGTGCGTGTGTGGTGTGTGTGTGTGTGGTGTGTGTGTGAGAGAGTGTGGGGGGCGGGGGGGCTGGCTGGGGCGTGGACAGAGGACGGGGGACAGCGTTCTTTCCCCCGGATAAATGTACAAAAAATTTCCTGTGGCAATATTCCCCCATAGCTTACAAACCGATAGAGAGAGAGAGAGAGAGAGAGAGAGAGAGAGAGAGAGAGAGAGAGAGAGAGAGAGAGAGAGAGAGATGGGCACAGGAGCCTAGCTGGAACCTGATCATAGCCTTGCACCAGAGAGATCCTCGGCAAGGTTTGAGTTATAAACAGCATCTGTTTCAAATGGGGCTAAGACCGGAGAAGTACTCGCTATCTCCCTGCTCTCTCTCTCACTCTCTCTCTCTCTCTCTCTCTCTGTGTCACTCTCCCCAATCTCAGTCTCAGTACGCCTACCACCGGAGAACTGGCACAAAAATGGCTCCTCCGCTCACTGCATTTCACCTCATTTCACCCATGCATCGCCCTCCAATGCATTGCGTCTCTATTACTCTCGCCCCTCTTCAGGGGTTCCAATGCGTCTTTCGCTCATTACAGCGCCGAAAGAAACAGATTTATTTAGCATCGGAAAAGTCCAAGCGTTGCACACGGAGCCGGTGTTGGGAGCCCCACTGTTCGCGGAGGCCTACGCCGCCGCCTGTGCCGACTGCGAAACACGCAGGGGTTTGACACTCCGCAGAAACACTCGGCCTTTTAAGCAACCCCCCCCTCACCCCACTCACCCCCTCACAACGCTGTCTTGATTAAGCCACGTCCGCGGAGCCCGTGGAGACACAGATAGCACACATGCAGATAACATACAGATTTCAGAGAGACTACGTGATCACAGATCGACGATAAACAAAAAGGGGCAACATGTGACTTACAACGTCGCAACTTGGACATCAGAAAGCTGCCTGCGATGACTGCGATTCCTCAAGGCTCACACAGGCCTCTTTATTTCAATGATGTCTTTCCTTTGAGTACAGGCGGTCCACTGGCTAAAACGATTGGTCTCGGGTGAACTCTTAGAGAGGCGGTGTGCCGCCCTCTACTGAGCAAAATATTTCACTCTGCAGCTAAACGCTTGCCCTCATCATCAGTGCACAGTTCCTGAAAACTAATTAAGACGTGCAGCAGCAATTACAGATAACTTCATCATGAATATGTCACTCATACAAATTACATGCCCACCTTAATTAAAACAACATAACCAATAGTTTCATGCAAAGTTTCATGCAAAGCGTCCTTTGCATTATTGATTCATGTGTATAAGATAACATAAAACGTTATTGATCCTGAAGGAAATTCTTGGTCAGGACGTATCATACAGTATATATCAAAAAACAAAATCTAAAAATCTAAAAGCTTCCTCTCTCATGGTTTATCACGACGTATCATACAGTGTTGATTCTATTTGGATGTGATGTGTTGCAGACATTTCTATGATTGTTTAATTTTAACCCACTAATCCTGTCTCTTTTGTGACCCCATCTAGAATTGACCTCATCTAGAATTGACCTCATCTATTAAAACAAAATCAGACATCTTTGTGTGCATTGACGTGGCAAACAGGAAGTTGTCGGTGTTGTTGTTTCCTTTATTTATCCCCACTAATCCTCTTACTGGTGTCTGGACTGGTGTCTGTAGGAACGGTCACCTGTACATATTATATTACATACATACAGTATTATACATACAGTATCTGACCAGCCCTGAACTCTGAGCGGCAGCGCTCACCTAGCCGGGCAGAACAGAACGCATTTCAGATTTTTGAAAGCAGATCTTTTCTGGTGGATTTGAAGTCCGTGTCCTTTAGGTCGGAGTGATCAGAGGTGTGGTGTTCGATTGATTTGGAGTTCAAACGTGTGGAAAGGAGCGTGCGCGTCTTTGTTGTTGCGCGGCTCTCAGGTGAGCCGCGGTTTGAACCCCGCCAGACCCCCGGAGCCAGATTGAGACACGGATTGAGGATAGAATGAATGACAGCGGCAATGTACTGTAGATATGAAGAAGATAGCACATGAAGAGACAAGGTTGTGTAGCTCTCTCTCTCTCTCTCTCTCTCTCTCTCTCTCTCTCTTCTCTCGCTCTCTTTTTCAAATGCACAAAATAACATGACTGGCCTACATGAGCAGAGGACGCCTGCTGCATATATGACCACACACACACACACACACACACACACACACTCACACCACACTCACACCACATGCACACACACACACACCACACACACACACACACACACACACACACACACACACACACACACACACACACACACCACATGCGCACACGCACACACACACACACACACACACACCACACAACCACACGCACACACACACACACATGCACACACACACACACACACACACACACACACACACACACACACTTTATCCTGTGAAGGTGTTAGTTGTATTTAACCTGCATCGTTTTCATGAGAAGCATCTCAAAGTGTATGTGTGCCTGTGTGGGTGTGTGTCTGTGTGCAAGTGTGTGTGTGTGTGTGTTTGTGGCCGTCTGTGTGTGTGTGTGTCTGTGTGCTGTGTGTGTGTGTGTGTGTGTGTGTGTGTGTGCTGTGTGTGTGTATGTGTGTGTGTGTGTACATGCATGTGAGTATCTGTGTGTCATGTGTGCTGTATGTGTGCATGTGTGCACGTGTATGTGTGCATGAGTGTGCATGTGTGTGTGCGTGTGTGTGTGTGTGTGTGTGTGTGTGTGCGTGCGGGGGCCATGTGCGCTGTGAAGCTCCTCATGAAAGGGCAAGCTAAAGAGCGCGCGCTAACTCCATCACAGGCTCCAGGCGGGCGCTGGAATGGCCAACAGATGGTCACCTGGATTAATACAGCCAATTAATTCATCCCATTATGTAATTAAGCTCGGGGAGCCAGTTAGCCTTGCCAGTATGCGCTCCTTAAGATTGCTCGCTTCGGTCTGAGTGAGCGGACCGACGCCGTCCACCTGTCAAACGGCACGCACAACACAGTCTGCTGCTGTAAAGCGACCGACCACGCCAACCCTCCATATCTGGGACTGTTGACACATGATGGATATGGAAATGTCTGTTGCATGCAGGTTCTCCTTGTTGTGCCATTGTCTCGTTAATATATTGTATGAATTTTAATCTTTGACCATTTTCATGCAGGCTAATGTACATTGCGGCCTAATTCCGATGATTTTACACTCGCAGTACAATTGGGAAAATGGTGGTTCAACTTTAACATGTATTTTACAATGGATAGAACTGCAACTTTTTCGCCTTGGACTTTTTCAACTTTTTCTTAATTGTTAATTCTTAATTGGCATTATTTAAACCTGGACTTGTAAGACTTTTACTGAACCATTGTGTCCATGTCGCTCGTTGCACGCCGACCACTAGCAGCCACTAGATGGCGTAGCTGTCCCGGGAGCAGCGGTACATCTCCGTCAAGTTGTCCCATAATATTATTATAGAGACAAATAAAAATCAAAGATAGATACACATTGACCACCCCCTCCCCTCCTCTCCTGCCCCCCCCGGTCCCCTGCCTCGACACCCTCGCTTCCAGTCGCTTCCGCCCACCCATCTCCTATATCCTCTCTCTCTCCTTTGCGTGTGGTGGTTTCCTCATCCGC
>PIJE02000757.1:155092-157592 GCA_002895965.2 Coryphaenoides rupestris
GCAAATTGCAGCAAACTTTTCTTCTATTTTGAACATAGAAATACTGTCACTGGCATGTTCCTGGTAGCAGGCATGTACCACCATCATCACCACCACCACCACCACCACGACCACGAACATCACCACTATCCTCATCGCCACCCTCACTTAAAGCTTCAATACTCTTTCTCAACATACAGAGTCTAATTTTATCTCATGTACTCGCTGTCAGGCGCGACATAGGAAACGTACGCTAAACATAAGAACGTCTTTCTTTTTCCCCCCCGCAGCCCTCTGATCTTCCCCGGGTGAGGGATGTGACACGTTGTACGCCTTCATTAGTCGTAGTTCACGCTCGTCAACTCCTCTAAAAACTCTGGATGTGAGCATTCTATATTAAGTTGGTTTAAAAAAAAAATAAAAGCCACGTGTCTGTCAGTGTTCACATCTAACCCTGTATAGAGATGCAGAGATTGCACTGAGGCTGCTTGCTGTGTGTTTGATATATTGATGTAGTTTTGCCTTGATTATGTAGATGGGATTACATTTGCATTCTACCTGTCAGGCTACATTGTCGTTCTATCTATCCATCATCTATAATTATATATATATATATATACATATATAGGCCTAAAGTATATATAATTAATTTATTTTACTATAAGATAAGATAAGATAAGATAAAATAAGATAGAACTTTATTGATCCCGAAAGAAATTCTTGTGCCAGGTTGCATAGCAATCGAATAAAACAATAGAGAAATAAACAGTAGAAAAAAAATAATATGACAGATTTACAAGAGTAGAAACGGGCAGAAACCGGCCAGCATCGATCCGTCTCACTGCCTTATCACAGGCAGGTCTACTCAGACAGACAGACAGACAGATAGACAGACAGACAGGCAAAGCAGCTACCACCAGAGCAAGCTGTCTGGGCGAGCAGGCAATCAGACAGGTGGACAGGGTTCAGATATGATGTAAAGTCGGTAAAACACACACACACACACACACACACACACACACACACACACACACACACACTACCCCAGAGGGAGGGAGGGAGGGAGAGATTGAGAGAGAGAGACTGTGAGTCTGAGATTGAACAAAGAGGTAATAGAATACATGAGGTGAGAGAGAGAAGGTAGTCCTGAGTGTTATGCATGAGTGGAGTAGGTAGTGAAAAATGGATGATAGATAGATTCCTGTGTGTGTGTGTGTGTGTGTGTGTGCATGCGTGGCTGCGTGTGTGTGTGTGTGTGTGTGTGTGTGTAGTCCGGGTCGGCGAGAGGAAGGACATTCATACTCGACCCTGAGTGATCGATGATGATGATGATGATGATGATGATGGCGATGGTGATGATGATGATGATGATGATGATGATGATGATGATGATGGAGGAATAGGAATCTCCTCCTATCCCCTTCACACTCCCCATGTTTTTCTCAGAATCAGAATCAAAATTACCTTTATTGCCTCAGTTTTTACAAACGAGGAATGTGCTTTTGTGAAATCGGTGCATAACATTGAACAGAAAACAGAAAATAATAATAAAGAAATTCTAAAAGAAATAAGCAGCAATAAGCAATTAAAAGGTGCAAGTTGTGCGTCATTGCTTGTGAGTGGATGCGCATCAAAGCTTAATATTGTTATTGTTATGAAGACACATGCATGCATTCCATTGCTTATCAAACCAGTGCTCCCGATGTGCGGAGGATCAACTCTCTCTCCTCCGTTCTGCTGAACCACACTGTGTGTCCTCTGTGCTGGTCGGGGTCATGCATGGAGCAAGTATCTGTCATGCGCTCTGAGGTACTCCAAGGCTATTCCAGAAATGTTTGTAAAAGTCAGCAGAGAGACCATCGATCCCCGGTGCCCGTCCCGATGCCATCTGATTGACAGCAGCAGTCAGCTCCTCCAATGTTAATGTGCAGTCCATGGCAGCTTGCTCTGCCGGGCTGAGCTGAGGGAGTCCCTCCAGTAGCTTCTCACGGCACTCCATAGTGCAGCGTTCTGCCCCAAAGAGCTCAGTGTAGAAACCCACCGCATGGCTCCTCATCTCGCCCGGATGGTGGTCACTCTGCCTCCTGGCAGCTTAAGGCAGGTCATCTGCTTCCTCTGTGCTACCGATCTTTCCAGATTAAAGAAGAAAGAGCTCGGGGCATCCATGTCCTTGAGCTGGAGGAAGCGAGACCTGACAAGGGCCCCCTTGACTCTCTCTTGCAGGAATGAGCTCAGTTCAAACCTTTTCTCCTTCAGCATCTGACCTGTGTTAGGGTCCGAGTTTCTATACAACCCCTCCTCAATGATCCTGATGCTATCCTCTAGTTGTAGAACTGCCTCCTTGATCCTGGCAGTGGAATGCGCGGTGTACTGCTGGCAAAACACCCGGATTTGTGTCTTACCAGTACTTCCCACTCGAACAACCTCACGGGATTAAAACTCAGGTTTTTTGGGGCCATTTCCACTGCTGGCCAAAAATGCCTGAAAGCCTTTGGGCAGGAAGGTGCGCATCTTGGCCAAG
>PIJE02000757.1:162592-171351 GCA_002895965.2 Coryphaenoides rupestris
AACTGTATTCACACCCTTCACTCCACTGGTCACACAGAGTGCTGTTTTCGACGAATGTTCTTTGGGGTTGTGGCAGGGCAGCACAGACTTCCTCCACCACCCTGTTAAAAAGCCTGATAGAGGTGATGTTGCTTATCTGGGCGTCCACAGATGTTCTCGTCACCTTCATCAGATGGCCCAGTTTAGTGCAGCCCACTTCCCTAAATTTGGTTCGCAGACTGGCAGACTGCAGTGCTTGAGTCTTTGTGTAGCTGTTAAAAAACAAAGGTTCCTCGAACAACCACATCCCCGGAGTCTCATTCGCGACACGCGTAATCTTAAAAACCTGCCATGCCTGCAGTACAGAACTGTAAAAAGGGGTTAATCCAGTAAAATCCAACTCTGTAGGCTGCAGCAGAAAAAGCTGTTTGTCATAGTCCAGCCGCCCCACTCTCCTCAGCAGCAGACGAGCTGTATCCAACCAGCTTGGGCCACAACCATACAGCAGTCTTTGCGTAGTCTGGAGTCTGAAGGAAGCAATTTTTGACCGGATGTCAATTAGTCCTTGCCCACCTTCAGCCACGGGTAGGTAGAGGGCTGCTGCCCGGACCCAGTGCCGGCCAGACCAGAAAAAGTCCACGATGGCTCTCTGGACATCCTCTATCAGACCTCTTGGTGGCGTCAGAGCGATGAGTCTATGCCAAAGAGTCGAGGCGACCAAGTTATTAGCAACGAGAACTCTTCCCCTATACGACAACTGGGGCAGCAACCATTTCCATCTAGACAACCGCGCGCACACTTTCTCCTTAACTCCCTCCCAGTTCTTTATCTGAAAGCCCTCAGTGCCCAGAAAGACTCCCAAGACTTTCAGTCCCTCGTTCCCCCACTCAAGTCCTCCAGGCAGGCTGGGCACTGTCTGTTCCCTCCACTGCCCCACCAACAAAGCCTCACTCTTTGCCCAGTTCACCCGTGCAGACGTCGCTTTTTCATACAGGGACAGGGTATCCTGCAGACATTGAACGTCCCCCTGGCTGGAGACAAAAACGTGAACATCATCTGCATAAGCAGAGACGGTGAGAAGATGGTCTGTGATGGAGGAGCCAGGCAGTGAGAGTCCACTGAGCCGATCTCTCAACCTGCACAGTAATGGCTCAATAGCTAGGCTATATAGTTGGCCTGAGATCGGACAGCCCTGCCTTATCCCTCGCCGTACAGGGATTGGCCGACTCAACCCCGCCCCCATCTTCACCATGCATTGAGCCCCACTGTACAATAAACCAATCCAAGCCAGAAACCCATCACCAAAACCAAAGGCCCTAAGTGCAGAAAACAAATAAGAGTGGTCAACCCTGTCAAAAGCTTTCTCCTGATCTAAAGAAACAATTCCAAAATCAACATTTACAGATTTGCTGGCATCAATAATATCTCGAACCAAAAATATATTGTCCATGATTGTCCGCTCAGGTACGCAATATGTCTGGTCCGGCTGTACAATGCTCTCCAACACACGTTTCAGCCTATTTGATAGGGTTCTGGAGAGAACCTTGTAATCCGTGCATAGAAGGGCAACTGGCCTCCAGTTCCTGAGTAGTGCTAGATCCCCTTTTTTGGGCAGCAGAGCCAGCACTGCTCTCCGACAGGAGAGAGGAAGAGATCCTGCTCTGTAGCACTCCAGCAATACACCATGCAAATCAGGTCCAAGGCTATTCCAGAAATGTTTGTAAAAGTCAGCAGAGAGACCATCGATCCCCGGTGCCCGTCCCGATGCCATCTGATTGACAGCAGCAGTCAGCTCCTCCAATGTTAATGTGCAGTCCATGGCAGCTTGCTCTGCCGGGCTGAGCTGAGGTAGTCCCTCCAGTAGCTCCTCACGGCACTCCATAGTGCAGCGTTCTGCCCCAAAGAGCTCAGTGTAGAAACCCACCGCATGGCTCCTCATCTCGCCCGGACTGGTGGTCACTCTGCCTCCTGGCAGCTTAAGGCAGGTCATCTGCTTCCTCTGTGCTACCGATCTTTCTAGATTAAAGAAGAAAGAGCTCGGGGCATCCATGTCCTTGAGCTGGAGGAAGCGAGACCTGACAAGGGCCCCCTTGACTCTCTCTTGCAGGAAAGAGCTCAGTTCAAACCTTTTCTCCTTCAGCATCTGACCTGTGTTAGGGTCCGAGTTTCTATACAACCCCTCCTCAATGATCCTGATGCTATCCTCTAGTTGTAGAACTGCCTCCTTGATCCTGGCAGTGGAATGCGCGGTGTACTGCTGGCAAAACACCCGAATTTGTGTCTTACCTACTTCCCACCACAACCTCAGGGAATTAAACTCAGGTTTTTGGGATTTCCACTGCTGCCAAAAATGCTGAAAAGCTTTGGCAGAAGGTGCCATCTTGCAAGAGTTGGATTGTTAAAAGACCAGCAAGACTTGGCCCTTTCACCTGGTAAAATTATCAGCTTCACGCTAGTGAAATGGTGATCAGTGAACCCCACTGGGCTTATGCTGCATTGCTTCAACCTGGAGCTGAGACTCCTGGAGATGTAGATCCTGTCCAGTCTAGCCGCACTCACCCTGTTGTTGCTAGCCCTCACCCATGTGTATTGCCTGGAATCAGGATGCTTGACCCTCCATGCATCTAATAGGTCAAACTGTGTGACGGTGTTCCTAAGGCTCTGAGATGACTGTGGGTGGGGTTCCTCACTTGTCCTGTCCATAGTGAGAGATGGATGAGAAGAATTTCAAAAGAGAAAGGAGAGGAAAATAGCCCGGCGCGTGGGGAAATGTAAACACAGGCAGGTAACGTAAAAGAAATACCAACACTGAAGGCTGATGCAGACTCCGCAAGAACAGAGACATTTTGTTCTCGACACGTCATCCGGGCCGAACTTCGTGTCCGAGAACTATCGTGCGATTGGTCAATTTGAAGTGGGCGTGGTTAATGCGCTTTCCGCCGGGCGGCAGACGTTTGCTGCTGTGGGCGGGGCCTTTGAGGAGTCTCTCGTGAAGTATGAAATGTCCCGGTGGCCCAGAACGAACTTTGTTCTTGTTCTCGCCACCTCGAGAACAAGAACACATTTCTCTGTTCTCGCGGAGTACGTGGAGTATCAGCCTTAAGGAGAGCGGTGTGGTGTGTGTGATGGATGAGCAGGGGGCGGTCACTTTGTAATACGCAGAGGTCAGTCACACTGCCGCTAGACGCTAGATCGGAACATATTGGACGCTCATCAGGAAATACAAAACCGTGTGTCGATGCTCTAGCTCCAGATAGTCTATAGTCTGGATTGTATTGATCTCATGTTGTCGCACACACACACACACACACACACACACACACGCGCGCACGCACGCAAACCGGGAGACATGAATGCCGATTCAAAGAGGCTGTGGTGTGGTGTACGAGGGGGGGCGTGGATTGGAGTTGAGCTGCAAAACAAAGGGGGCGTGGCGGCGATTGACTGGGAATCGACGGAGCTGTGGGAGGCGAGCATAATTTAGGAACACCTATATATATCTTTAAAGATGTGTTTGCTCTGCCCCGCAGTGAGACTGGGTCCACGCAAGCAGGAACCCACATGATTTATATTGTCCTTTACTTCTTCAGTGGGAGGTATAGCTGGCTATAGACACAGCGGGTTATTTAAGGAGATGCTTCCCAGCATGCCTCACCATTAGGCCTGCGCAGTTCTACTACTCCACTGTCATATTCCATGCATACGCGCATCTATGAACACAAGTATAAATAAATGCATTATGAAGCGAAGTCGTTTTGTGTCGGCATCGGCGGTAATGGCTTCCCATCAACGTTTGCTGTAATTTCATTTCAAGCGATTGTTCCCAGTGATATCCCAGTGCGTTGCGTGAGCTCAAATGATGCTAAACAGTCAAAACTAAAGTGACAAAAATGGTTTTACTTTCAAAAATGCTGCTTCAGGAACAGGAACTCACAGGTAAAGACACTGAGGATACCACGTGTCAAGACAACGAGCCGACAAAGAACACAAGACAGGAGGAGCAGGTTAAATAGGGAGACTAACGAGGGAAGTGAATAACGAGGGAAATCAACACGGCCGAGAGACAAAATGGCCGACAGACGAAACAATGAATGAACAGATCCGATAAAACACCGGAACATGAAACTACAAAACAATAAACCAAAAAATACGAGATTATGTGCATCATATATATTTGAAACGGATCGTGCTACACCAGTGGTTTGCTGCCGTGGGGGTAGGTTTACATCGTTATATCCGTAGATATACGTATAACCATGTGTACATGCATACGATGTACACACTTCTACATACCGAGACAAAGAGAACAGTGATTTGTGTGGTCGTGTCACGCTCCTCCTACAATCCAATGCCCGTCGGAAACAATTCCCTCCACATTGAGTCGATCGCAATCAGTAAACCAATCTCTATGCTGCTGCGTCTGCGTTCAATAACATCCACCCATCCGCCGACACACCCCGGTGGACGGACGGGCGGAGGAGGTCAGGACTCCACCCGACCCAAGACCCTGTGGCGGCGATTGGCGACGGCGGTGTGTCACGGGAATGGGAGTGCAGTGGAGCGTGAGCATAAGCGGTGGATGTTATCAGCATAGGGACGGCCTGTGCTTTCAATCTGCCCGCCGCTCCCTCCGTCGCCTCCTCACCCCTCCTCACCCCTCCTCACCCACTCCTCACCCACTCTCGCTCCCTCTCCCTGGTCCCCCCGGTGGTGCTGCGATGCGCTCAGCAGGACGCGATAAGCACCGATAAGGGAAGGTGCGAGGCACTCTTTGTCCGGGGGGCTAATCGGTTGGAGGTGCTGTTGCAGCTTCTGAGGGCGGCGGCGGCGACGGTGGCGGCGGCGGTGGTGGTGGTGGTGGGTAGTCTGTTGTCTGTCTGAGTACTGCCACTGCCATCTTGTTAAAAAAAATCGTTCTGTGCTTCAAGGAGAAGACTGAGGCATACGAGTGACACGACTGCCAATTGTCTTGTTTGGGGATTTTGGTTTATTTTTGCGCTCTGACTCAATGATAATGATTACAAAAAAACATCATTAGGTTTACATCCATTTTTTTTTTCCACAGGGCTCATTACCCCCAGTGAGAGTCAAATTACTGGTTCCCGATGCCTGCACCAGACCTTAAGACAAATGATCAGTTTCTACTGCTTAAAAGTAAATTACTACAATTTGCGGTAGGATATTTGGAGGAGATGGAAAGCAAGAGAAAGAATGAGTGTGTTTCTTGTGAATGATATGAGTGCTAGTCAAACCTCAAACGAAGGAAACAAAAGCTTGGTGCGCTGTCAAGTGATTCAAAAATGTATCTTAATGATTGCATTCTTGTGATTAAATATTTTTTTTATAAAAAACACAAGATATTAAAAAAATATGTACACCCATTTGTATAGAAAATGTCTAAATATAAAAAATTGCACATCAATATTTTCCATGAGAAGCATTTAAAAATATTTCAATTCAAATGGATTTTGATAGATGAGTAAATCAACAAATAATACATTACATACACCTAACAAGGTCAACATCTCTTTTATTTCCTATACAGAAAACATTCACTGCAATAATGGCAATAACGGCGATAACGATCTGTAAAGCCTCCGTTAACTTGTCTACCACCGAAATTGGCCCGCAGTCCATTGCAATCCATCGCAATCCATTTTGCGACTGGGTCGGTTAAACTTGCCTGTTGGAGTGTGGCTTGGTGTTGCTGACGCTAGCATCGGGGGCTGAGCTAGTTCTCACCTCCGAGTTAACTCCTAAGCGCTTTGCATTGAGGCAATATTTCAGTCCTCGCATGGTACGAGAATTCCTTTCTTCAGAAATTACACAGAACTGCTCCTACCAACAGTACCAACTGGGTGTACATTTACCATTCACTGGGCGTAGCAGCTACTGTGGATACTGTGGTTCAGTGACGTAACAATCAGATAATAATAATACAAAACTGATGAATTACAAAAATCTGGAGAATCATTGCTGTGAAAGGGGTTTCAGGCAAACACACACTGGCTACGGAAATTGAATGTCTTGTTATTCTCTTAGTTCATTAATCTGTCCTTAAAGCAGGACAACGAGAGAGATCAGTCCTTATGAGTCCTTATGAAATCCAAAGATCAAATATAAAATTGGAAAAATAAAACACCTTCAAAATGCAAAAATATAACTCTGTCTGCTAATATAGTCCAACACAAAAACTCTCTAAATTAGTTAAAATCCAAAAGGAAAGATCTTACCGGGTGTAGAGGTGATGTGGGCTGACCAGGCCCGAGATCCAGTCAAATGGCGATTGTGATTGTTGTGTCACTTCCATATCGACAGTCTTCTCTCATGGTCGGCTGATATGACAACAACCAAGCTGATTTAGATGCAAAAGATACATATAATGGTTTGGTGATGGCCTAAAACAATAACTGTTCCCACACCTGCCTGTTACTCAGGGCAACAAACCACCAGAACACAACCCACCTGCCTCCTTTGGTCTACCTCTGTTTGAATTTCCCGCCATTGAAATTAAAACTACTGGGACCAATGGTCCGTCACATGTGCATGAGATTTGAATCAAAACATTGCTTTTCTCAAAACAGTGCAGCCTTAAAGACAAATTTTTTAAAATGTTTGCAAGTCTCTAATAAGGATAATCAGATGTATGAAATGTTGTCAGAATGTAAGTTAACACTCCATTTTTGCAAATGAGATATTATTGGGTCCAACATCCGAAAATGAGCAAGCATGTCATACTTAAAAGAAAAAATGAGGGCCTTCCTTGGAAATGACGACGGTAAACCATGCAATATCTGATTAAAGGATTAATTAATGCAACAAATGATCTGCGGGATAAGTCATTAGTTGTGAGTACTGTTAATTCTAGTAAACTTGCCTGAATTCGGACTAGTAAGAAATAATATATGTGATAAATTCTTCATTGCATTGCTTTGAGTTACGAGCAGCACATACTCTTTAGTTATGATAGAGATTACATGTATAAAATAGAAACTTCCACACATGGCTCAATCCTACTGAAACTTAATATGTGCGATAATCTTGTTTGTTTCACTGCCGTTCATCGTTTACTCACTAGGGATATGGAATATGTCCATTATTCCTGAGATATGAAATATTACGAGGAGATGTGTTGGGTTACACAATAAGCTTCAGACTGATCATGTGTACATAACAAGTTCTTCACTTGAATCTAAAAAAAAAAAGATTAAGTACTGGTCATTCATAATTTCTTAGATTCTTGAATTGAGAGGTTCTGCAAAGTGGTCTCACTCTTAAAATAAAAAAAATAATGTTGTTCCCTGCTATATATGCAAACAATTGTTGTAGTCTTTTTACTGGTTAAAATATAGCTTCAATATTAGCTGAATGTGCTTATAAGAACATGTAAGACAAATTCTAATCGCGAATCATGCTTGACAAGAATATTTTTCTGTTTTTAGACTTAAATAAGGACTAATATTCTAGAAACAGAATTTTTTTACTTTCTTGAAATTCAGCTTTTTGCGTGTGGTTTGTCTGGTCTCCTGGTCGTCTGTCTCTGGTCTGTCTGTCTCTGGTCTGTCTGTCTCTGGTCTGTCTGTCTCTGGTCTGTCTGTCTCTGGTCTGTCTCTTCTCTGGTCGTCTGTGTTTTGGTCTGTCTGTCTCTGGTCTGTCTGTCTCTGGTCGTCGTCCTGCTGTTTCTCTCCCTCTCTCTCTCTCTCGCTCGTCTCTTGTCTGTCTCTCTGTCCTGTTGCCTATGTCTGTCTGTCTCTCTCTCTGTTCTGCACAAACAACACACACTAATATCTCTCACAACACACCACACACACACACACACAACACACACACACAAACACACACCACACACACACACACACTCACACACACACAACGCAACACACACACCACACACACACACACACACACACACACATGCACACCTATAGCGCTATCCATCCATCTCTCCATCCATGTAGATAATTCCATTCCGTTCACCTAGTTTCCCTTCGGTAACCTTGGTAACCAAGCATCCTTTTTCCATCCGCTGCTCCATATTTACAGTAACGTTACACAATGAACACACACAATGTTGCAGACACACACACACACACACACACACACACACACACACAATAGAATGGTAAATGTGATTTTTACTCAATTCTCGAAGACACAATATAACAAATACCTGCCTTGAGAACAATCTTCCACATCCGTCAGTCAACATGAAACGGCTGTAATTATGAAAGGAGTTGAAATGTCTTTCCACCACGATGTTTCATGTGTAATTGTAAGTGCTGTGTTCCCAGCTCTCATCTCCTAATATTTGTCTAATCTTCAAAGTGTTGGGTGCATGGTGGTGGGTGTTGGGTGTTGGGATGGAGGGAGTGGATGGGGGGGGGGGGGGTGGGGGCGGTGGTGTTGGGAAAACTCAATTGCCTTGATGGAGCAGAACTCCCACGAGAGACTTTCTCCCTTTTCTGTCTCTCACTCTCACAAGGTTCGTTTATACGTCCACCTGTTTTATGCACATTTTCCCAATTTGCACATTTTGCACAAGAAATCTGAGTAGAAATGCAAAATAAAAAAAAAAATCTTCATTTGGATCAATTAGACTGCCAATCTCAAAACATTTCATGGAAATAAATGTCTGTGAAGTCACTATCTATTGCCGAATGAGTTAACACAATGGTGACGTACTGCTTCTTCGGTCTCTGCTAGAGTAAACCGAGTATCCGCCGTTAAACTACTGTCAGCGGACCAACCGTGTAAACTACAGGAGCTCATCACAATGCGGC
>PIJE02000757.1:177571-187571 GCA_002895965.2 Coryphaenoides rupestris
CGGTGCAGCTGTGGCATCTCGAAAGGAAAGAAAAAAAAAGAAAAAGAGAAAATCAATAAAGCTAAACTAAAACAGCGAGAGCCACACCGCTGTGTCCCTCGCACGAGAACAGATCCGCTTTACATAATAACACGGGAATCGACTTCCATTTCATTTTCTCTCCTTCCGTGTCTTTTTTTTCCTAATTCCCACGCTAAGAGCACCGAGTCTCTGAGCACGTGCACAGAGAAGCGCACGAGAGCTACCGTCTGGCAAGCCGCCGCCCCCCTTTCGACAGTAGGGGAGGGGGAGGGATGGAGGGGGGGGGGGGTGTGATGGGGGGGCGGAGGCTACAGGTTTTATACTCACAGAAGTTTGATTGGGGACCGAGGGGCCGGGGTTGGGGGGGAGGGGGGAGGGTTAAGTCGGGGGGGGGGGGGGGGTGGGGGTGGGAGGAAGGCTCCGGCCGTTGGGTACACTACTTTGTCGGGTACCGCTCTCTCTCTCTCTCTCTCCGATTCGCCCCCCCCCCCACCCCCACGTCACCCCACACACACGGGGATCTCTAAACCCGTTCACCGGCTGCACCTTGAACGCCTGATGAATCCCCTCGCTCTGTCTGTCTCCCCGAATGGTTAATGTCTCAATGATCTAACAAGTTATAAGCCGAAGAAAATAAAAGTGGTTGTCCAAAATTAAATAGAAGATGAAACTACCGCAAGGACATATTAAGATGAGCTTACAAGTCATCGCCAAATAGAGATAGACCAATAGAAGGAAGAAACTTGCATGCCCATAAAGGTTATTTTCTATTTTCTTTACAATGGTACATATCTGGTATCAGTTGTTTACTAATGAAGTTGGGTTTTTACTTTCTTTCAGATGGAATGAAGATTGACCGTGATGGTATGCTAATTGAGTGCGGATGATGGCATGGTGTGTGAGTGTGTGGGTGTGTGTGTGTGTGTGTGTGTGTTGTGTGTGTGGGTGAGTGTGTGTGTGTGTGGTGGGTGTGTGTTCTGCCAGTAACTAGTCCTGAATCGCTGACTCGGACATCGGAAATGTGTCTCTGCTGGAGGTAAGGTATTCGTGGTTTGGTGCCTGGGTTGTTTGTTTGTTTGGTTTTTTTTTCCGTTCTTAACTCGGGACCGGGGACCGGGGGCCGGGGGCCGGGGGCCGGGGGGGCCAGGGCCCAGGGACCAGGGTGGCCGTGTCGGCCAGGGCGCCGGGCGGGGGGGCCGGGGGCCGGGCTACGTGGACTCGTTCTGGCTCACTGCCTTGCCGCCGTTCAGCATGGCGGACGCACTCCGACTCTTGGTGGGCGTGCCGCTGCCGGAGCGAGAGAACTCCGTCAGGTCGTGGAGGGACGGCTCTCTGTACATGGCCACTGTAAGATAAGAGAATAAAAACAATAGAATAATAAATGTAAAGTGTATACGGCGTAAATGCTAACATCAGTGCCTAATAGAATAACAATACAATGAAGACAAGATACATTTAGAAAAAAAAAAAGCTAGAATCGAAGCTGGAATCGAAAAGTTGTCAATGGTATTGAAGAAATAATATTGGGGTTGCAGCACAGACACCACAGAAGACGAAGAACAAGGAGGAGGAGAAGAAGAAGAAGAAGAAGAAGAAGAAGAAGAAGAAGAAGGGTGAGAAAAACAGTTACGTGAGAAACGTGCCAACTGACAACAACAAGAACAACAACAACGACGTCAGCGTGAAAAAAACGTGAGCTCAGCATCGTCGTCTGTTGTGTGAATGGTTGCAGTATAAGGGGGGGGGTGACATTAGAGCCACACAACAGCATCGGGTCTGCAAATCTGGCGGAGAGACAAACAGATCGGGTGGCTCCTCTCGACGTGCACTCCGCTGCAGGCCACGCAGTGTGACCTTACACATTCAGCAGCGCCGGCGGTCGACGGGCTTTGCTGCAACATGCAAAACCTCGGGCCTTCCTCTCGACGTGTCAGCAAGCACATGCTTTGTTCCCGGGGAAGCATCCGTAATCAGGAGCTACAGAGGCTTCGGTTTCAGGATGTCAGCCTTCACTCGGCCTTCACCCTCTGCCCAGAACGCGCCATGCGATGCCTCGCTCCCTTGGGGAACGAGGGGGCTGAAACAGCAGAACGCCATCATCATCATCATCATCATCATCACGCTGACACTTTTCCTCAGTCAGCCCGGTGTGGTTGTTTTTTCGTCTTCTCTCTGGTCCCCAATCCAGACCGAATCTTCAATGTCGGACCACCGCTGAAGATCGACGCGTCGTCAGTTTGTCGTCGACAAAAGACGGCGGTCTTTTCCGAATTTCGAACGCAAGTCCTCCTCGCCATAATAAGCGTGATCCTCTGCCCGGCTGAAATGGTCTGAGCCAAACACTGTCGACGACAACCTACCATCATTACCACCCTGACAATTCTCTCGCCTGACAGCGAACGGGAAAAAAGGATCTATTGGTTAGCGACGTCCCGGCCCAATGTACTACACGGTGTTCCTGAGAGTCTCCAGACGCCTTTTTTTTTTCTTCCCGTTTTCACCCTCGGGTGGTGTTTGACAGACACAAACCTTTCCGGCTCGCTCGCTACCCCACCCACACACCGGATGGATGTTTGGGGCGACGGATCCGGAGACGGAGACGGGGGCGGGGGGTGGCTGGGGGGGTAGGTTGATGAGAGGCGCCTTGTGAACGGTGTAGCCAATGACGAGAGAGCTCCTTGATCGGTGCGCTGTCACACCACTGCCACCCGATTTCGACAGGAGTCTGAAACCAATGGGCTGTTTCTTTCTTTCTCCCCTTCTTCCCCATTCATTAGTGTCTTCTACAGCTCACTGTTACGCAATCCTTTAAGGACGTCTTTCATGTTTCTGTCCTTTATCCCCCCCCCCCCCCCCCCCCCACCCCCCCCCCCCCCCCCCCCCCCCCCCCCCCCCCCCCCTCTCCCCCTCCCCCCTCCTTCCCCCCCCCCCCCCCCCCCCCCCCCCCCCATCCATTAGAGCAGGTTACAACTCTTATGCAAGTTGTTCACAAAGGCACAATTCATGCTTCTTTCTTTCTTTCTCTCTTCTCTCCGTTGCTTCCTACTCCGTACTTCTTTACAATGCTTGAGAGACAAATACACATCCGGAATTAACAGATAGAATAGATTAAGTGTGTCAATATCGTGACAATATTCTGTCTAAACGGAGCATTTATCTTGTGGTTCTTAGCCTTTCTTTGTCAAAAAGTCTACATTTTGACACAAGGTTCAACATTATCTTTCCAGATTTGGTTTAAGGCTTGTGACCCACCGAGGATGCTCCAGTATCTTCACACACACATTGTCAACTTTAAAAAAAAAGGACACTTTAAGACTTAAGCCATAAAAACGACATCGTGCAAATGTATTTCTCCCTTGGACAAGGTGCACAAAACTCAATGCTCAGCCCCCGTCTCAAACTGAAGGCTGTAACTCACCGACGCCGTCCGTTAAACCGTGCGTAGATGAAGACCATCTTCAAAAATAATCAATGACCCAAATTACGTCAATATTTTGAAGGGCGAGATATTGAGCCGGCTTGTACCAAACGACAACAATCTTTCAAAAAGGCGACGCAATGACGACAAAAGCAATCATGGAGGATACGTTGCTCTAACTTTAATGGCAAATTTGATTTGGTGGGTTTGTGTTTTTTTTCACCAGGGGACACTAACATTGTTAGATCGATCAATAAAATGTCTCTCGGGACCTTCAACAAATTGAACGTCTTTAAACGATTAGCGCCGTCCTGATAATTCGGCCGGTGACATTTTCCAATTTCGGCTAACCCGGTCAACTAATCAATAACCTGAAACCCGCAAGACGTGACAAATGTCTTGCCGGAGAAATTACGATCTTAATTGTAAATCCCCCTTTTGTTTGTTCGGTTCAGTCTCGTCTCTCTCCGGCAGTCAGCCACCACACTCGGCACGTAAATGGACGTGAAAACTACGTATTATCTGGACTAAGCCACAGGACTGAACAGCGGTGCCCTGTTGTCAAATAGTGAGTTGATGCCACGCCCCTCTCAAACAATTCAGGACCTTTCCCTTAACATTTAGTTGTATATACAGAAATAACTGCAATTTTAAACTTGAAGACATTTTACTGCACGGTACAATGTATATAATAACCTGAATATCTATCAACCTTGCAATTATGAATGCTTGCGACCTGTTATATTCTTGTATGTACAGTATGTACTGTATGTACCACAGTGATATACTGTATTGCTGTCTCTCTCAACAAATAACAGCTTCACAAACCAACGAACAAAACAGTCGGGAAACAGTTGTGAGGTGTGAGGCGATCACAGGAGCACAGATATTGCTGCTATCGTGACTTTTGTTTTGGTATTTAATGTTGCCTGTGTTCTGCGTTGTAGCTTTCCTCTCTCCTCCTCAGGTATAAAATGTAATATGAGAGTGTGTGTGTGTGCAGCTTTCATCTGCCTGAAGTGGTGGCTTTGTTGCATAACAGTCAGGCACGCAGGCACTCAAACGCCAGAGATATTGTGCGCGAGTGCAATTAGTATCAAGCGAAGACCATTGTGTTTCATTCAATATTTGTGTAAATATTACACAATAACACAGCGTGGTTGCATGATATAGAGTGCACAATAACAACACACGTGTGCGTACTCCGACACGTGGATAAACACACACACACACACACACACACACACACACGCACGCATGGGCTCCGCCCCCCTGGGCTGTGAGGGAGGGAGAGCTCACAGTCTGCTGCAGTCACGTTGCAGGGGGTGCTGTGTGTGTGTATGGGTGTGACGCACTTCCCCGGGATGCGGTGGGCGTGGCCTGCAGGGGATCCCGCGGAACCAAGCCCCGCCCCACCGCACCCCCCCCCCCCCGACACACACACACACACACACACACAGACACACACGGGGGGGATTCCCCTGAATGTGTGGGCACATGCATGGCTAGATAGGACAGACAGGCAGACAGACAGACAGACAGTCAGATAGGTAGATAGACAGACAGGTAGATAGACACGATATAACATGCAGTATGTTGTAAGCCATTACCAGAACACATGGCTCTATAATAAATAAAGGACACCGTTATTTCTTTGCTTTCTTTCTTTGTTCTGCAATATTTCCACAGACATATCATCTGGGATAATAATACTACTACTAATAATAATAATCATATGAATAATAATACTAATACTAATACTACTAATAATAATAATAATAGTAGAGAGAATGAGGAAAGTCTTTTCTATATTTTATTCCTGCTTTGAATTTGGTCATAAGCTCAGTAAGTAACAACGTCCAGCGATATTCCAAACAATATTTTTTTATATATTTAAGAGAGACATACAAAGAATGTCAGCTGAAGCGCCGGGAAGCACAAAGCGTGATGCACTTAATAACTGGGCCGCCGCTCTGCTCTCTACGGTCGCGTGCACACTTTGTACATTACCAAGAAACCCGGAGTGAATGAAAACAAGAGGGTGTGTGTGTGTGTGAGTGAGTGAGTGAGTGAGTGAGTGAGTGAGTGAGTGAGTGAGTGAGTGAGTGAGTGAGTGAGTGAGAGAGAGAGAGAGAGAGAGAGAGAGAGAGAGAGAGAGAGACACAGGCCTGATGATAGAAGGGGTAATCCCAGCTCATGGTATTCAATCCACTAACCGCAGGCTGGGGGAGTCGTTTTACCGCCAGGTGCGAGCGCTGAGGTCGTCCATTTCTAATTACTACAAATGTACAGTAGTATTACAGTAATGTCATGCTAATGCTTGTATTGCACACACACACACACGCACACACACACACACGTACACACACACACACACACGCACACACACAGTATAACCAGAGTGAAATTGATCAACGTTGCGGCGATAACAAACTATCCCAATCATGTTTTATTTTACGATCGGACTTTGCGGCGCAACGTTTCCCCGACTGCATCCGAGCGGAGGAGGAAAGCAAATAACTGTCGAAACACAGAGCACGGATCTGACGAAGTGGAAAGAGAAGATCGGCACCAATTATTATTATGCCGATTTAATGAGCGTCGCAGGACCGCACTTGCTCGCTCGCTCCATGGCGGCGTCAACACACGCCACACGCCACACGCCACACGCCCGATGAGATCCCGGAAAATCCCGCCCCCCCCCCCACCCCCCGCCCCCCCGGTGGTGTCTTTTTAATTAGACGACGGCGGCGGCTCACAGAAACACTGTAAGCCAGAGATAAAGAAGCGGTCAAGAGAGAGGCAACGGCCGCGCAAAACGCTGCCTCCGCTGGTTTGNGTGGTGTGTTGGTGATCGGTGGATGTGTTGGTGTGTGTTGGTGGTGTGTTGGTGATGTGTTGGTGGTGTGTTGGTGGTGTGTCGGTGGTGTGTGGGTGTGGGTGTGTGTTGTGTGTGTGGGTGAGTGTGTGTGTGTGTGTGGGTGTGTGTTCTGCCAGTAACTAGTCCCTGAATCGCTGACTCGGACATCGGAAATGTGTCTCTGCTGGAGGTAAGGTATTCGTGGTTTGTGCCTGGGTTGTTTGTTTGTTTGGTTTTTTTTTCCGTTCTTAACTCGGGACCGGGGACCTGGGGCCGGGGCCGGGGGCCGGGGGGGCCAGGGCCCAGGGACCAGGGTGGCCGTGTCGGCCAGGGCGCCGGGTCGGGGGGGGGCCGGGGGCCGGGCTACGTGGACTCGTTCTGGCTCACTGCCTTGCCGCCGTTCAGCATGGCGGACGCACTCCGACTCTTGGTGGGGCGTGCCGCTGCCGGAGCGAGAGAAAACTCCGTCAGGTCCGTGGAGGGACGGCTCTCTGTACATGGCCACTGTAAGATAAGAGAATAAAAACAATAGAATAATAAATGTAAAGTGGATAAGGCGTAAATTGCTAACTCAGTGCCTAATAGAATAACAATACAATGAAGACAAGATACATTTAGTAAAAAAAAAAAGCTAGAATCGAAGCTGGAATCGAAAAGTTGTCAATGGTATTGAAGAAATAATATTGGGGTTGCAGCACAGACACCACAGAAGACGAAGAACAAGGAGGAGGGAGAAGAAGAAGAAGAAGAAGAAGAAGAAGAAGAAGAAGAAGGGTGAGAAAAACAGTTACTGACAACTGACAACAACAAGAACAACAAGAACGACGTCAGCGTGAAAAAACGTGAGCTCAGCATCGTCGTCTGTTGTGCAAAGAAATGTGTGAATGGTTGCAGTATCAGGGGGGGGGTGACATTAGAGCCACACAACAGCATCGGGTCTGCAAATCTGGCGGAGAGACAAACAGATCGGGTGGCTCCTCTCGACGTGCACTCCGCTGCAGGCCACCGCAGTGTGACCTTACACATTCAGCAGCGCCGGCGGTCGACGGGCTTTGCTGCAACATGCAAAACCTCGGGCCTTCCTTCTTGACGTGTCAGCAAGCACATGCTTTGTTCCCGGGGAAGCATCCGTAAGCATCAGGAGCTACAGAGGCTTCGGTTTCAGGATGTCAGCCTTCACTCGGCCTTCACCCTCTGCCCAGAATGCGCCATGCGATGTCCTCGCTCCCTTGGGGGAACGAGGGGCTGAAACAGCAGAACGCCATCATCATCATCATCATCACGCTGACACTTTTCCTCAGTCAGCCCGGTGTGGTTGTTTTTTCTTCTTCTCTCTGGACCCCAATTCAGACCGAATCTTCAATGTCGGACCACCGCTGAAGATCGACGCGTCGTCAGTTTGTCGTCGACAAAAGACGGCGGTCTTTTTCCGAATTTTCGAACGCAGTCCTCCTCGCCATAATAAGCGTGATCCCTCTGCCCGGCTGAAATGGTCTGAGCCAAACACTGTCAACGACAAACCTACCATCATTACCACCTGACAAGTCTCTCGCCTGACAGCGAACGGGAAAAAAGGATCTATTAGTTAGCGACGTCCCGGCCCATGTACTACACGGTGTTCCTGAGAGTCTCCAGACGCCTTTTTTTGTTTTTTTTTCCCGTTTTCACCCTCAGGTGGGTGTTTGACAGACACAAACCTTTCCGGCCTCGCTCGCTACCCCACCCACACACCGGATGGATGTTTGGGCGACGGATCCAGAGACCGGAGAGACGGGGGTGGGGGGTGGCTGGGGGGGGTAGGTTGATGAGAGGCGCCTTGTGAACGGCGTAGCCAATGACGAGAGAGCTCCTTGATGGGTGCCCTGTCACACCACCGCCACCCGATTTCGACAGGAGTCTGAAACCAATGGGCTGATTTCTTTCTTTCTCCCCTTCTTCCCCATTCATTAGTGTCTTCTACAGCTCACTGTTACGCAATCCTTTAAGGACGTCTTTCATGTTTCTGTCCTTTATCCACCGCCCCCCCCCCCCCCCCCCCATCCATTTAGAGCAGGTTACAACTCTTATGCAAGTTGTTCACAAAGGCACAATTCATGCTTCTTTCTTTCTTTCTCTCTTCTCTCCGTTGCTTCCTACTCCGTACTTCTTTACAATGCTTGAGAGACAAATACACATCCGGAATTAACAGATAAAATAGATTAAGTGTGTCAATATCGTGACAATATTCTGTCTAAACGGAGCACCAGTTTTGATATTTATCGTGTGGTTCTTAGCCTTTCTTTGTCAAAAAGTCGACATTTTGACACAAGGCTCAACATTATCTTTCCAGATTTGGTTTAAGGCTTGTGACCCGCATAGAGGATGCTCCAGTATCTTCACACACACATTGTCAACTTTCAAAAAAAGGACACTTTAAGACTTAAGCCTTAAAACGACATCGTGTAAATGTATCTCTCCCTTGGACAAGGTGCACAAAACTCAATGCTCCGCCCCCGTCCTTAAAACTGAAGGCTGTAACTCACCGACGCCGTCTGTTAAACCGTGCGTAGATGAAGACCATCTTCAAAAATAATCAATGACCCAAATTACGTCAATATTTTGAAGGGCGAGATATTGAGCCGGCTTGTACCAAATGGCAACAATCTTTCAAAAAGGCGACGCAATGACGACAAAAGCAATCATGGAGGATACGTTGCTCTAACTTTAATGGCAAATTTGATTTGGTGGGTTTGTGTTTTTTTTCCACCAGGGGACACTAACATTGTTAGATCGATCAATAAAATGTCTCTCGGGACCTTCAACAAATTGAACGTCTTTAAACGATTAGCGCCGTCCTGATAATTCGGCCGGTGACATTTTCCAATTTCGGCTAACCCGGTCAACTAATCAATAACCTGAAACCCACAAGACGTGACAAATGTCTTGCCGGAGAAATTACGATCTTAATTGTAAATCCCCCTTTTGTTTGTTCAGTTCAGTCTCGTCTCTCTCCGGCAGTCAGCCAGCCACCACACTCGGCGGGTAAATGGACGTGAAAACTACGTATTATCTGAACCAAGCCACAGGACTGAACAGCGGTGCCCTGTTAGTGAGTTGCTGCCACGCCCCTCTCAAACAATTCAGGACCTTTCCCTTAACATTTAGTTGTATATACAGAAATAACTGCAATTTTAAAGTTGACGACATTTTACTGCACTGTAAAATGTATATAATAACCTGAATATCTATCAACCTTGCAATTATGAATGCTTGTGACCTGTTATATTCTTGTATGTAACAGTATTGCTGTCTCTCTCAACAAATAACAGCTTCACAAACCAACGAACAAAACAGTCGGGAAACAGTTGTGAGGTGTGAGGCGATCACAGGAGCTGATATTGCTGCTATCATGACTTTTGTTTTGGTATTTAATGTTGCCTGTGTTCTGCGTTGTAGCTTTCCTCTCTCCTCCTCAGGTATAAAATGTAATATGAGAGTGTGTGTGTGTGCAGCTTTCATCTGCCTGAAAGCCAGGAGAGGAGAACAGAACAGGCTATCTCTCTCTCTCTCTCTCTCTCTCTCTCTCTCTCTCTCTGCCTCCCTCTCTCTCTCTCTCTCTCTCTCTCTCTCCCTCTCTGCCTCTCTGTCAGGCGATAGGAAGGTTCGGCGATGAAAGCACAACTCTGTCAACGCGGACCAGACAACACAAACGGCTCCCCCAC
>PIJE02000757.1:190071-210071 GCA_002895965.2 Coryphaenoides rupestris
AATAAAGTTCTATATCGTATCCCATCTCTCTCTTACTTTAGCACGCCGGTAGCACAAAGAAACAGATCAGAGGTTGCTTAAGAAGTCGACCCGAGCGTTGAGTTGTTTTATCAAGGTATGAGACAGCCCATTGGGAGCTGTGTAGATTAATTAATGAACTCTACGCAGCTCCCAATGGGACCATGTGATATAAAAATGTATTCGCTAATATTGCAGTGATCAACAATGCCTTCATTTACTGGTGAAAGCAATAGAGCGAATGGCGAGTGTGTGTGTTGTGTGTGTGTGTGTGTGTGTAAGAGTTGTCCATGCCTGACCTGTCCACTCCGTGAAGAGAGAGAGAGATAGTGTGTGTGGTGTGGTGTGTGTGTGTGTGTGTGTGTGTGTGGTGTGTGTGTGTGTGTGTGCGCGTGTGTGTCTGTGTGTGTGTGTATAAAGGACATCCATTTCACACCGTCGGTCAGATCTCCTCATCCTACTCGTCGTCTGGCAGAGCTCAAATCCGTGCCCGTGGGGGGAACACACTCTGCTCGGGTGTCTGGTGACTCCATGTTCTCCACCTCATGTCTCAGTGTGTGTCTGATCGCGTGCGGAACGGCCTTGAATCTAATCTAACCTTTTGTCTCGATTGCTTTTTGGAAAATAGGTTGTAAACATAATCATCCCATTACAGTAATTACAGTAAGCCGCTCGCACTAATCACACAGCGCATATAGTTGCGTAACATTTGATCATTCATAATAATAGCACATAAATAATAACTCATAACTAATAATCATAATGAACATTCCCTCTGATCAGATATCATAGAAAACTATAATACATGCCATTAGATTTGTGAATATTCATATATGGTCTGTGTAGACTCTGTGATACATTCCACCAGTATTGCAGACAGGCCCAATATACATTATAAGTTATTCAGGACAACATAAGGTCTGTTATACATCTGATGATGTCTCAGCATCGCTCATTATATTGGGACATTTCACAGATGAGAAGAGACTTCTCTGTGAGTGCGGCTGCTGTTGACAAAAGCCATCGCTGGCACCGGTCGGCCACGCAGAAGGTTTGAAGCCTGGTCCCATTAAACCCCAATTAAACACTCGCACCCAACCCAGCGCAAAAATATGCCCTCTGCGCGTTGCAATCGCGTCGGATTAACGCCGTGATTTTTATCCCCGCGAGCAGTAATTGACCGTAATCGTGGCGATGATGATGATGATGATGGCGATGATAACAGAAACAATGGCGTTCGGCTCACAGAGACATTGGCTCAGATGTGCAGTAAGAATAAAGTGTATAATTGGATCAGCAATGAACCTTTAAGAGATTGCAATATCGTGGTTTTATGGGACGTTAAAAAAGTGCGGTAATGTTTGTATTGAAATCTATAAAGTCTAAATGTACCTTCTTCTCCTGAGGAGGTTCCCTGCTCGTTGTGTGTAGCCAATTCTCCAGACAGACACACGGAAGATCGTTATCTCATAACCCGGCAAACAAACAATAATTCACCAATATCATGTTCTCCCTGTCCACCGTATTGCGTAATACGATCAATAATAATAATGAACACACATATTGCTCACACAAAACCCCATTTCATTTCAATACATCTTCCTATCCTTTTCCTGCTTTCCTCCATCTCACTCAATCAATTGCTCTCCGCCTCCCCCCGTCTCCGCCTCCCCTCCTCTCCGCCTCCCCCCGTCTCCCACTCTCCGTCTCCTGTCCTCCCTCCATCCATCTGTATCGGTTGAGCTGAATAAATTAAGCCGTTCACCTCCTCGAGCCAGGGGGGTTGGGAGGGGGGGGGAGTTAATGACGAGCTTATGTGGATTTTTTTTGTCTGGACCGCGCCGTCACCCCGGAGACATATGAGGTCGCTTCGGATGAGCCAAAAAACGAGCACGGCACAAACACAGACGCACTGAAAGAGCCAGGGGGGTGGGGGGGGGGGGGGGGGATGGAGTCTGGGAGTCTGGGGAGAGTTTGGGGGTCGACAGGCAACAGATGCCCACACACAACACGACCTGGCGGGAGAGGGTCTCCGACAACGGCTTTTGTTCAACCGGAAGCTGCAATGATAGACCCATGATGTCACGACAACGACAGCAACTGAACGGCAATTGTAATTAGCAGAAAGCAGATTAAAGGGCTGAAACAACGGCCGTCTGGGCTCTGCCTGTGAGTCCTCCGGGCCGAGCGGTTGAGCTAAATGGACTTTAAATGTCCTCATTACATACAGCAACATGGGCTTTTACTATGAAAGTGCCTTCATGACAATCCTTTTGTCCCATGCCGCGCAGCTGGTGGTGGCTTTGTT
This sequence comes from Coryphaenoides rupestris, assembly GCA_002895965.2. Classification (NCBI taxonomy): domain Eukaryota; kingdom Metazoa; phylum Chordata; class Actinopteri; order Gadiformes; family Macrouridae; genus Coryphaenoides; species Coryphaenoides rupestris. The sequence goes on from PIJE02000757.1 coordinate 192,398, forward strand.
GCATAACAGTCAGACACGCAGGCACTCAAACGCCAGAGATATTGTGCAGCGAGTGCAATTAGTATCAAGCGAAGACCATTGTGTTTCATTCAATATTTGTGTAAATATTCCACAATAACACAGCGTGGTTGCATGATATAGAGCACCACAATAACAACACACGTGTGCGTACTCCGACACGTGGATAAACACACACACACACACACACACGCACGCACGCATGGGCTCTGCCCCCCTGGCTGTGGAGGGAGGGAGAAGCTCACAGTCTGCTGCAGTCACGTTGCAGGGGGTGCTGTGTGTGTGTGTGTGTGTGTGACGCACTTGGGGGGGGCCAGTGGGACGCCGGTGGAAAAAAAAACGCCCTCCGCAAATACACAACGCAAACACGCGTGCGCTCACACGTGTGTGGCCGCTCACGTCCTAAGCCAGAAGCAATACATGCATATGTCCGTGTGTGTACGTGTGTGTGTGTGTGTGTGTGTGTGTGTGTGTGTGTGTGTGTGTGTGTGTATTGGGCAAAGCCTAAAATAAACACATATTTGGGACACGCAAACAGACACACACACACGTTTAATAACGCAGTTCAATAGAGGGGGGACGCTATAGCACTGGCGGTTGTTGACCAAAGGCATTAAGCTCACTGAATGGTCGAGAGGACATGGCTATCTGCCCAATGCCTACAAAACAGCACCATCACACGTAGCAGCATGGCGACCGTCTTTGTCTCTGATTCCCATCTTACATACGTACACTAATCTGGGCTCCAGCGGTCCTACTGGATGTGGGCGGAGACGGCGCGGAGCGTGGGCACGAAAACCAGAAACGGCAAGAGGCGGAGTTACGCCTTGTTTCCTGTTTCGCAACGAAGATATATTCAAACGCAGAAAACTAATTTGCCGGAGTGGATGAAGCTTCCAGAAGGGGGGATATTAAAAAAAAAGTGTATTCCGACAGTGGCCGGTCTACACAGCGTTGTTTTGACACCGGATACTTTTTGCCGGTTTATTGCTGTTGGCCGAGTTTGGGTTCGGCAATTACACGCTCACGGATCCTCCGGCCCTCCAGCAATGTGATTGGTCGGAAACAAATATGAAGCGAAAGAAAGTGAAATTATATATTTATCTAAAGTCTTTTGATTTGTGGTTTGTGTAATAAAAAAGTGTCAACGTTAAGAAGATTAATGATTCCTTCAATGGCAGATACACAGACACACAACACCACCACACACACACACACACACACACACACACACACTCACACACACTCATAGGAGCAGTGAGTGATATTAATGACCTGTCTGCACAATAAATGTCTCCACGTCAGACGGATGAAATGTACGAGAATGACTTCGTCGAGCACACACTCAGTTTCATAAATATAGCCTCACATCTGAAAATGAATACTATTCCAGTAATAGTAGGCCTAGATTCACAATGAATGATGTGTGTGGGTTTTTATTTATTTCTTTAACCAGGCAAGTCTCTAAGAACAAATTAACATTTACTGTGGCAGTTCATCATCGTTGAGTGAGAAATGACAGATTAATTATGCTCTTCTCGGGTGTGCTAATTGAATTGTATTTTTGTGGTAATTATATTGTATTTGTTATGTATTTTGTTGTGATTCAGTGAATGAATCATATTACAGCTCAGGCAATTTGGCTACTGCACCATATTGGGATTTGTATAATATTTTGATGAATTGTTCAGCCCTACTTTGATGAATGCATTTCTATATAACCGCTTGCTTTGTATTTTCTGTATTTAACAGCTAAACCATTTAAATCATCAAAGCATAATGCTGTTGGTTAGGAGGATAAAGAAAGTAAAAGAGAGAACATAATAAAACCAGAAAGGGCGAGATGAACGGTTTCTTAGTTGACTCTCTGGCTGAACCACTCAACCACACCCACATGGCCGCACACACACACACACACACACACACACACACACACACACACACACACACACACACACACACACGCACACACACACACACGCACACACACACAGATATGCATCCAGGCGGGTATCAATATCGCACGCATTGACTCTACCTGTCTGCATATTTAGCTCATCCTTTGGAACGCCAGCATTGATTGGCCTACGCTACGACGTAAGGTTGGCCGCCATTGGCCGGGATCGCTGCAGAGTGCGATGACATCACCGCCGCCGACGGCACGATGTAATAACACAGACAGCAGACAGCTGCTGCCATTAGAGTCAACCTTTAATTAAGAGTAAATGCAGAGAGCGTGTCGGCCCCGCTCTGCGCCGCGCTCTGAGAGATGGCATGTATTTAAATATCGCTTCACATCGACACGACATTTAAGTTGTCAGCGGTAATCCGGCTTTTCAAATCGGCCGGCTTCGTTTTGTTTAATCGCTCAAGCGTCGGACTAAAGTTTAACACCTCGTACAAGAATAAAGCACTCACTGAACGTAGTAACATAACGTCATGTAGAGCAAAAAGGCCAAATCTCCATCTCTCTATTGCATTTGCAGACGGGGACCCTTCAGGACGGCTGGATGGTGTAGTATAGTAAAGTACTGGTAAATGGTAAATGGATTGCATTTATATAGCGCCGCTATCCGAAGCACTTTACAGTATTGCCTCAAATTCACCCATTCATACACCGACGGCGGTGCCAACCATGCGAGGTAACAACCGACACGTCAGGAGCACACGTCGGGTTACAAAACGGGACGAAAAATATCTATCATTATGTAACACTTGTTTGCTTGCTTGTTTCGCTTGTTTGTTTGCTTAGGGTGAGGGTTTTATTGAGCATACAAGGACTAAGAATTAGCAGACGTCGACGAACTGCCTCGTGAATGTGGGTCAGACCGTGAAGCCTATTTTAACCGAGATAAAGGAGCCACGCCTTTGAATTGGAGAGTAGATTAGATCAGCCTCACGCCGGTTTTAAAGCTTTACCACATGTTTGGTATCGATTCAGACTAAAAACGCGACCTTGTTGGAAAAAAATAACCACGCGCGGGTTCAAAACATTGCATCGCGAGTGAAAAGCTAAAATTGTAGTCGTAATCGCATTCACTCTTGTGAGGCGCTACCAGTGAACGCATTTATCGGAGAAAGTCGCGTCTTTAACCGTGCTTATCTTGTGAAGGGGAATACAATACAACGGATAACGGCGCACACGGCGCACAACGGTAAAATAAACGCATGAATGCTAACAGAAAGGCAGCACACCGGTACTCAGATGTGTCGAATGTCTTTAAGAACAGAAAGTGCTGTACATCCTTAATTACTGGCTTCCATGATCAGACCATTATAACCACTCAGTGAAAAGTGTGTGTGTGTGTGTGTGTGTGTGTGTGTGTGCCTGTGAGCGAGGGAGGATGTGGGCTGCGATGGCTCGGAAGAGAGAATCTACTTTTTTATTTACAATATTTTCCAGCTATTCCCTCAGGTGTGCTTTGCCGGGGCAACTGCTTTGGAAATATCCTCCAACCGTCGCTGGTGCTCATTAAGGCGACGCCGCCGCAGATGGAGGATAGGAGACGGCGGAGTCTTGCTTTCATGATTTCGGGTTAATTTCATGGGATTAATTAGGCGTATGATACAATATGAATATGGATTATGCACGGTATATGGAAATGAATATGCTTAAAACACTACTACTATGACTACTACCGCTACTGCTGCTACTATTAATAATAATAATCATAATAATAGCAACAACAACAACAAAAACCATCAATAGCATCATTATCATGATGATCATAATAATCATAATAATACAACTAATTTATATACTTTTTGTTTGCAAATTCAAACACAAAAATGTTATTGCATAACTACATGCCCTGGACGCTGTGCTCTACATTTTGTTATGTAGTGTCTAATGCTCTTAAGTGACTTAATCTCAATCTTAATCTATGTTCTGAAAGCAAAGTTTGATTTTGCCAGAATAGTCATCGGTTTTGTGAAAGTAGTTAGAATTTTGGGTTTAAAGTTTTGAGAAAATGGGTGAAGGTTTCAGAAAATGTGTCGTAAGGAATTGAAAAAAAACCTGTAATATGAATATTTTGATATAGCTACTTCCTTGGGGTTCTTTGCAACACAAGGAATGTGTTGAGTGAATGGATGAATTAATTAAATCATCAATTCATTCAGTTCCAACACCACCGCCTCCATGTGCATCTCGTCAGCCCACCAGGCACCAGGCGGGTGCGGCGGGGGAGGGGGGGGGAGAGTAAAAGATGCGATCTTTCCACGGCCTCTGGTTGCTGCTTCCACTTGACTGTTGGGGATTATCTGTCACGCGTGTGTTGACAGATAATAGAGAGACTACAATGTCATAGTGTTGTTGGCAGTGTGTGTGTGTGTGTGTGTGCATGTGTGTGTGTGTGTGTGTGAGTGTGTCTGTCTGTGTTTGTTTGTGGCCGTTTGTGTGTGCATATGTGTGTGTGTGTGTGTGTTTGTATGAGGGCGTGGATGAGTGTGTGTTCGTGTGTGTGTGTGTGTGTGTGTGTGCATGTGTGTACGTGTGTGTGCCATGTGTGTGTGTTGTGTGTGTTGTGTTTCATGTTTCATGTTTCATCCTCCTGTCTGTGTTGCCACACGTTGAGATGATGACATTTCGACAGACCGGCTGAATAATTCATAACTTTTCTGCCTGTAATCAAAGAGACAGAACTGCAAGATGCCGATTGTTAGAACTTCACGTAGTGATGAGTGATGAGTGATGAGATAGCTACGGCATAACAGAAAACATCTCTCTCTCTCTCACTCCTTATCTCACTCCCTCCCTCCCTCTTTCTATCTGTCTCTCTCTCTCATATCATTTCTCATCTCTCTCTCATCTCACCTCATATCTCTCTGTCACGATATACTGTATATACAGTATATCTCTCTCACTATATATCTCTCAATAGCTCTCTCTCCCTCTCATCTCTCTCTAATCTTAGCTCATCGCTCTCTCTCACTATATCTCTCTCACTAGCTCTCTCTCTCTCTCATCTCATCTCTCTCTCTCTCTCTCTCTCCTCTCTCTCTCTCTCTCTCTCTCTCTCTCTCTCTCTCTTACTCTCTCTCTCTCTCTCTCTCTCTCTCCCTCTATCACCCGACCACAGTGGAGTATTCCACGGCTTAATTCAGCCCACGTACTGCAGCTGCTGGCGGACATGCCTGGCGTCGCCATAGTAACTCAGACGTCTGCCAAACAAGCATCGGCTCGCCCGTTATCCGCCGGCCTCCGCGCTGGAAGGTCAGCCCGCAGTTACAGGGGAGGCCTAGGCCACCACTTCAGCGATACACAGACACACACACACACACACACAGAACATGCACACAAGGAAGAAGAAGAAGAAGAAGAAGAAGACACTTACCGATGTGTACAGGAACCCCTCACTGTTCATGGCCAGGTAAAGTTTGGTCTGCACCCCCTGAATGGCAACCACTCGTAGCCCCACTGGTATAAGGTTGAAAATGGCTGCGGAGAAAGAGGAAAGGGAAGGAAACGGTGAACAACAGCCCAGCATTCAAGGTCAGGGAGGTACTGGAGCCATTCGGACTCTGGCTGTGGACTGACGATACATCTCCAGCAGATTCTCGTCATTCTGACCCAGCACACATTGCACCCTGCAGCCAGCCATCCCCTGGAAAACGGGAACCTCTTCTTGTGAGAGATCTACCTTTTGGAGGTCTAGACGGTGTCCTGTCCTCAACCAGAAACTCTAATCGGGACGAATGGCCTGTAAACGCACACCACTGTACAACCCACCCGCCTCGACGTGAGCGTTGACAGAAGCAGGAACCCCCGACGAAGGCAAATCGTCCACATCGCAGTTCAGGAGTTCTTGTAAGCAGGGTCTGTTTGAGACGCACCCGGGGCCGTGCGCCTCGCCCCATGCATTGATCTCCATTTCTAATCCGTCTCTTGGAGAACAACGGTGGTGGACGTAGCGATGTAATTAAATTATAGTGGGGTTTGGGGGGGCGGGGGTAATTATCCCAGATTACTAAAGAGGGATTTTAGGAGATCAAAAAAAAGTTAATCAACAACAGCTTTGAGCCGGCTATAGATTTCCGCTGGAGGCGAAGAAATGCTAAAGAGAACCTTTTGAGAACAGAGTTGGGATAATTGTGCTCTCCCTCCAGGGACACACTAATCACAAATGAGCTCCGAGGACTTACACAAGTAATGGCCATTCGCAATCTCCGGCTAATGGCTAGAAAACACACTTCTGTTCGCCTCGCCACGTCTCCCAATCTTTGTTCAAAGACGGTCTTTCCCACGCCGCAGCGCAATCTATGAATTATCATCAATATCTGCAATTTGCTGGTGAAACAACAACAGCGGAGAGTGTGAGTCTGCATTCATCGTCTTGTACAGACACAACTCTTCGTTAGGAGTGTGTGTACTACACTGACTGGCTATACGGAGCTTGTGAGAGTGTGTGTGTTGGGTGGCTGGCTTAATTGGCCTCACCTGACACCAGTTAGTGTCTGCGGTTACTGGGCCAGGTGAGGCTGCAGCCCCGCCCACCCCAGACTCTAAGTGGGCCAGGTGAGGCCAATTAAGCCAACCACCAAACACACACACACACACACACTCCCACATTGCTAAATTCTGTTTATTGCATCCAAACGATGGAAGTGGACATTTTGGACAGCCTGTGGAGGTGAACGGGAAGACGTAAGGAAGACTCACTGTAGCCATTGTCTTCCTCGGTCGTCCCGTCGATGGTGCCATCCGCCTGTAGCTGCAGGTGGAAGCCCTGGCGACTGTAGAGCTTTGTCACGATGCCCTTCAGCTGGGGCTCTGTGGAGCGCGCACACACACACACACACACACACACACACACACACACACACACACACACACACACACACACACACACACGGACACACAGGAAAAACAAGCAAAACAAGTAATCAGTGAGACAATTTCCTGGTATCATGACCATTAGGACATGAGTCACGTCTCTGACTCTCACCCGAGGGACAGGAGGTGTTTAGCTCGCTAGTTAGCGACGGGTTTGTTCCAGTGAATAACATTATTTGCATTCTAAATCCTAATCACTGTGGCAGCTTGCTAGCATGTGCTATTTCGATCATATCATGCTTTCAACTCCAGAAATAGCATATCAAATAAAAGACAGAATAAAAATTTATATTTGAGTTTGAAAATGTGCATTTATTTGACAAAAACAACTATGTGTGTAGGCTAGGCAAAGAAGGGAGGGGGGCGGGAGGGGGGGTGCTGCAAGCATGAGACGATCATTAAATAATGACATAGAAAAAGCGATCAACGGCGAATGAAACAACGGTGCGGTGGATGAGTCAGCGCGTCGCAGAGGAGACCACCCCGGAGGGCATCGCGAACACACAACGCAACGCACAACACTCGACGTGCAACGCCGCTACCGCCCGTCACTCCCCTGCTCACGTGTCGGCGGTCGTGGACGTGAATTGTACGCATGTTATTAAAAACAAAGCTCTTTTTTTACTCTGGTGGTGTGGCCTTCAATCCCACACACACACAACACACACACACACACACACACACACCACACACACACACACACCACACACACACACACACACACACACACACACACACACACACACACACACACACACACACACGGGGGTTCTGTTTTCACACTGCTAAACCCTGAGAGACTTGCGTAGACTCCCACTGTAGATTAAAACAACAGGAGAACAAAGGAAACGTGCGTGCTGGGTGGGGTTCAGTGTGTGTGTGCGTGTGTGTGTGTGTGTGTGTGTGTGTGTGTGTGTGTGTGTGTGTGTGTGTGTGTGTGAATATGTGGGTTACACACAGGCATGGGCATATACATACGCACATGCATGGACACACATGCCACACACACACACACACACACACACACACACGCAGAGTATTCGATTAGATGACATCTTCTCACCATGTCGTCTCACGTTTGTTATATAAGACACACACATGCACACACACACACACGCACACACACACACACACACACGCGGTGGCTGCCTGGTGGCACCCTCCATGGGGTTGAGGAGGTAATGGGCGAGAGAGGAGTGTGTATAGGAACCATAGGGTGCAGCACTCGTGTTCGTTTAACACCTCATACACCTGCACCTGCCTCACACAACCAGACACCGGGAAAACCTGGCAAAGGGACGGGAACAAACCGGAGCGGATTCTTCTGACAGTCCTGATCGGGACATCCAGTGGAAATGAACGATTTTAGAATTGGTCAAATAAAGAAGTTAAATCAAATAAATATTAGAGCGTGACATTTAAAGGACTCCTATGTTACCACCAGGTGTGAGCGTGATTAGCCACTCCAAGCAGTTTCAAAGACCGGTTTCATCTCCGGTGGGAGTGTCCGACCAGATGCATGCCGGATAGACCAGCCTACCAGTTGCTACAGTCCGCTGGGTAGGCTGGTAGGCTGATCTATCCAGCGCACTTCTAGGTGGACACTCCCACTTGTGATGTCCAAAAACTGGAACCACTTGGAATGGCCAATCCCGCTCACACCTGGTGGTATAATATGTCTCCTTTAACACTAACGCTACGGTTAGAGGTGGGAGTCCCACTGAGATCTCCCATCCCGAGAAGACTCACGGCACTCACGGTATTGGTGGAGATGCTTTGGATGAAAGGGTCCACCGATGATGTATATTTAATATGGTGTGGGCTTGTCTAATCGGGCAGAGCCAGCAGTTCTACTGTGTTATAGCAGAACAGAACTGGCACAGAGGCAGGGCTGGAAACCAAAAACTGCCACGTGTCCTGTTTCGTTACGGAGATATTCTACCAAAGAAAACTCATTTGCGTGAGTAGATGGAGTAGATCTGGGGCGACATGGCCAAAATCTTTGATCCCAATTCAATAAATAAATAGTCTATATAGAATAACCACATTGTAAAGCCTATTTCTATATACTCATGTGTACAGAGCAGCTAGGGCAGTCTGTGGTAAGACTCTAAATCACTTTAGTGGAATGTAGCCTTTAAAACCAGAAAAGAACATCACTTTGTCCTTTCCAAATATTACAATATCCAGAATCTAAGACGATATCAGTCAAACATCACGATATGATATCATATCCATCTATTGCACCAGCCCTAAGAACAGTATTTCTGCAGCGGTCAAACACAAGGTGTTCATTAGAAACCATTACAGAGACTTTTTTTGACAGTTTGTAAAAAGGTCAAATGGACTGCATGTATGTAGCCCTTCTATCCAAAGCGCTTTCCAGTTTGTGTCTCACGTTCACCAGTTCATACACTCACTGACACACCGAAAGCGGTGTTGTCACCCATTGGAAGGCGACCGCCAGCGCGTTGGGAGTTGTGTGTTGTGCTGTTAATAGCCAATTACGCGCGTACAGACCCCCGCCTCGAGCGAGATCGATTATATTCATCTCAAGGCTGATTTATGCCTCATAAATGGGCTCGTTAAAACAGCCAAGGTATCATGTCTCTTCTGTGTCGAGCAGAGAGGACTGGAGAGAGAGAGAGAGAGAGAGAGAGAGAGAGAGAGAGAGAGAGAGAGAGAGAGAGAGAGAGAGAGAGGGGCCATGGTCATACAGCACTTAAAGTAGAAAGCTTTCCTACTCATTTATTCATGTTTTCTTTTTAGCTTTGAAGTTGAAGTAACTTCTGCCTCAGAGATTAATTGGGTGCTGTCTAAAGTGCCACAATGTGGAAACAGCACATATCAGTTTGAAGCTGAAATATATGTTATGGAATTTTATGGAGATCGCAGGTCCGAAATAGTCACACACACAGGCACACACACACACACACCACACACACAGATCCACTGATCTAACCTGAAAGTTGCTGAGAAATGGTTTAAAGGCTTACATCTGGATGTAGTTTGTTTTTGGATTTCTTGCAATTCTTCTTGTGTAAAGAAACGAATAGTAATAAGTAGGCCGATAATATATTACAAGCATTCAATTAAAGATTTCTTCAGATTGGCCTTTTGTGTTGCCAGATGTATATCATGGTAATGTGCTATGAATTGATTTCCACAACATTGACCCTAGAAGAACTTTGGACGAAGAAGGGTTTAAAGAATAGATTGTCTCAGACACCATGTCCCCCTGTTGTGTCTAAAAAGATAAACCCAATCCATTACTCTTTCTCTAACACTGCTTTGGTGCCTAAACCACGACGACAACAACAACAACAACAACAACAACACAAACAAGAAGAAATCCAACCTCGACTAAAAGTATTCAGTTACACAGTTTGTGGACAGAGTGGAAAACCTGGCACACACACACACACACACACACACACAGCACACACACACACACACACACACACACACACACACACACCTGGCCGCCGCCTGCGTCTCTTCTTGGAGCTAAAGAGTTTGACGCGGGAGAAGACGCTGAGGCGCCCGGGCTTCTCGCAGCCGGCTCCCTTGGTCTTGTTGGGGCTGCTGACGCACCGGCACGCGTTCGCCTTCTCCCCGCTCCCTCGCCTGGCGCTTCTGCCGGATGAGGGAGCTGGCGATCGCCGCGGCCATGGCCAGTTTGGCGGCGGTGTGGACACGAGGTCCAGAGTATAGATGTACCGTAAGCGACTGTCACTAGTGTCCAAATGAACGAAAGAAAGAAAGAAAGAAAAAGAAAAACAACCACAAACTCGCTTCTGGAATAATGAGAGGACTCTTCGAGGGATGCGAGGGAAACCCCCCCCAAAAAAAACACGTCCAACACAACAACTCACTAAAACTAAATGAACTGGTAAACCAAAAAGAAAAAGAAATAAAAGAAATAAAAGAGATAGCAAACAGTCAGTATGTGGCGTTGAAGTCACGTCCAAAAGGTGTCATTACGCGTTACGCGGACGCCGTCGATCTGCGTGGGGAGGCAAATAATGCGCAAGAGAAAATACAATAAAAAGGCACCAGTGGTCCCCTCTGGCGCTGTCCCTCGGAGTTGGTGGCGTCCCCCCGGCTCCTCATGTTGGCAGCAACACCCCCCAAAGAGAGAGACGCGATGAGGAGGTGTGTTTTATGTCTTGGGTCCTCAGAAAGCCTCTTTATGTGGTCCAAGCGCTCCTATCTACACCTTGGCGCGCCGTCAGGGGGAGGAGGAGGAGGAGGTTGGTTGGTTGGTTAGCGCAGACGCGGTCGCTATAAAAGTCCATCAACACACACACACGCACACACACACACACACACACACACCTGTTCGCCTAATAAAGGAACATGTTCACTATCCCTGCTGCTCTATCCCACTGCTCCTGCTTCTCCTGCTCCTGCTGACAGTGATGGTGATGGTGATGAACCGGCTGGTTTTAAAGGCAGCAGCAGCAGCAGCAGCAGCAGCAGAGGAGCAGCAGATAAGAGTGAATCACTAAGGAGAGGAGAACTGGGTTTTTTGTGTTTGTGTGTGTGTGTGTGTGTGTGTGTGTGACGAAGCCACGCACAGATCCAGCTCCTGACGCCTGAGCCGGGGAGCGCAGCGCAGCGCAGGCATGAGTGAAAAGCACAGATCATTCAGCCCACCAGGTCCTGGAGATGCAGGGTGGATATAGAGAGAGAGAGAGAGAGGAGATCTAAAGATCTAAAGTGTTTGCTGTGTACTAGGGGCCTGATGTACTGTATAACATGGTTCTTGTGAACAGTGGCATGTCCAGACTATTGTAAACTGGGGGTGTAGGGTGGCCCAAGTGGGGCACTGACTTATGTTCATGGCGTGAAGCACACAAACCCACATACACGTGGGAATAGCATTCGCCAAGCTGCTGGAAGGAAAAGCGTTGACACATTTGTGAGGCCACAGTCAATAACCAAGGGTCTTCTTTGCTCTGTCCATGTGAAGATGACAGATTACAGAAACATACAACAAATTGAATGGAAAGAATGCATCGGCCTAGGGTGCTGAACATTTTGATTTATCAGATTCCAACTTGTAAATTCTTACATGGTAGTGTTTCAAATTGTTCAGGGACTATGAGCACATCAAGTCGTTCCCATGGGAGACGGTTTAAACTTGTTTGAACTATTATGATTATCACTTGCAATCATTCGGGAGGACTTTGCATGAAATCATTCCAAAATATATTTCTAATTTGTCTATACTATACTAATGCAATATCGACGTCAATGTTGCATGTGTTGCTGTTAAAGTAAAAGTTAAAGTAAAAGTTAAAGTACAAAGTAATTAAAGTAAAGACACAAGTAAATATAAGCAGGCGGATTTATTGATGATTGGCATTTCAACGACACGCCTCCAGAGTGATGAGAAGAGGGAGACCTGAAGCCAAAAACTTCATCCCCCAACAAATGCTGTGTGTGTGTGTGTGTGTCTCAGTGTGTGTGTGTGTCTCAGTGTGTGTGTGTGTGTGTGTGTGTGTGTGTGTGTGTGTGTGTGTGTGTGTGTGTGTGTGTGTGTGTGTGTGTGTGTGTACACCTTATTTGCTATCTGGGGTTTTGGCAGGCGAGACACTACACTGGCCCATTCGATTTACTGGTCCAACAGTTCAAACTAAGTCCCGCCTCTGACTGGGCAGATAGCCAATCATAGTTAATAGGATAATGGGGTGGCACCTGGGGTGGCCAATCAAATCAGACTTCCGTGCCACCCCAGAGCAGGCCACTCCCTGGACACACAAAGTTGGAGACGTTCACCATAAACCAAATCTTATAGAATCTCTAGAGAGAGATAGAGAGAGAGAGAGAGAGAGAGAGAGAGAGAGAGAGAGAGAGAGAGAGAGAGACAGAGAGACAGAGAGAGAGAGAGAGACAGAGGGACACAGAGAGACACAGGAGAGAGAGAGAGGAGACAGAGAGAGAGAGAGAGAGAGAGAGAGAGAGAGAGAGAGAGAGAGAGAGAGAGAGAGAGAGAGAGAGGCAACACCGAGTAGCCATTCCCTGTACACACAAAGTTTGAAATAATCACCATAAGCCAAATCTATTTACAAATATATTTACAGAGAGAGAGACAGAGCAAGAGAGCGAGAAGCGAGAGAGCGAGAAGAGAGAGAGAGAGAGAGAGAGAGAGAGAGAGAGAGAGAGAGAGAGTGAAGTGCTGGTGTGTGTGGTGTGTGTGTGTGTGTGTGTGTGTGTGTGTGTGTGTGTGTGTGTGTGTGTGTGTGTGTGTCGGTGTGTGTAAGGGAGAGAGATGGAGGGAGGGAGGGGTATATGAAGGATCGTGAGCAAGAAGAGAGAGCGAGATGGAAATCTACCGATTAGGCAAACTATTGTGTTGTGTGACACCTAACCCCCTAATTAAACTTGTGCATCACACACGTCTAATCATCGATAATCCATCATTAATAATCCTGTTTGTAACGTCTTTAGGGTTATTTATAAGGTTTGGGATGTTTTCCAAGGCAACTGCTGCTTTGAAGACACACACGCACACACACACACACACACACACACACACACACACACACACACACACACACCACACACACACACACACACACACACACACACACACACACACACACACACACACAGACACACACACCTCACCCCCAACCCCATTCCTGTCCATTTATATTACCCCTGCCTAGTAAATGTTCTACTTTTGTTTTGTTAACTTGCATGCGTTCCTGTTGCCTGTACAACACCATTTAACGACCACGTTTGGTGCTCCTGGGTCGTCCCATGTCTTGTGGATAGCCGATAAAATGAATCTTAGACATCCTAACTAACTAACTAACTAACTAACTAATTAAATAAAATGGTAATCTATGTTTTTTTTACATGGGGCACCACCACGTCCGCAGCCCGTGTAGAAAGCAGTAACAGCCTCTCCTCTACTGCCATCTACAGGTCTCGGCTGGAATTGCTTGTTAAAAACCTTTTTTCTTTTAAATTAAATATCCTTCAAATGACATGCGTTCATCAACTGATATAGGCCTAGACTTTGTCCAAATAAATATGGTTATGAGTAGGGTTGTAACATAGAACATTTAACAATACGTAGGTTTAATATAGCCCTGTGTGTCATAATAGGCCTGTGTTTTTAAACAAAAACAAAAAAAGCTGTTTATGTATTATTAACTGCTAAATTGTGCTGAACAAGAAAACCATTGAAGGTCACAAGTACGACAGAGGAGCCACACTCGTCTCAAAGCGCAGAGGGAATTCAGCACCACGGAGAGCGCAGACACAGCGCAAAGAAAGAAATAAAACCAATGTTCCGTGAGATACTATGCGGAAATAAAAGACATATTTAGCCTACATACATACATACATACATACATACAGACATACATACATACATACTGTACATACATACATACATACACATAAGCGCTTACAATAAACTTACTGACAAAGTGACCAACAAAATAATTAAGGTTGGGCACCAAAATCACTATGTTATACAGTATAGACAACCATCGACCTCCTTACCTGACACAGACTTTCTCAGGGGAAAACTCATGATGATTCCTACTGCCCTGGAGTCGTTGAAGTGAGCGAATGCGAGTCGTGGAGAGACGCAAGAAAGGTGAGCACCTTAGGTGAATGTGTGTTGTGTGTGTGTCTGTGTGGACATGTGTGTGCGTATGTGTTGTGTAATCATTCCCTGGTGTGTGTGTGTGTGTGTGCGTGTGTGTGCGTGTGTGTGTGTGTGTGTGTGTGTGTGTGTGTGTGTGGTGTATGTGTGTGTGTGTGTGTAGTGATATGTAGAAAAAAACACAAAGCATGCCGTCTGTATGAGCAGCCCCACAAAGCCCACTCTCCGGCACAGAACCACGATCAGCACACATTATACATAGAGGCATCACAAACACTTTATGACACCGCGCAACAATAGAAAACAAAACGACTACTACAACAGATGGGGCATCAGACAAGGGCTAACTGTTAACATGAGACAAGACAGCGGAGAGATCGTAGTACGACACACAATAAAAATAATAATTAAAAATAATAATGACAATTAAAACAAATATTAATAAAAATAATATATTAATAAAACACAAGGACAAGTCAGACTCACACAGAATAATAAAACTAACTAATACGAAATAGTAATTTGTCCAGAGCGAGAGGGAACAATTCTCAAAATAACGAAGAAAAAAGAATTTTCTAATCAACAATGTAGGTCTGCAGTGGGTGAAAGCGGGAAGGTGAATGTACAGGATGAGATTCTCAGCCCACGACCACATCGGCACACGGAGCTAAACAGACAAGCGTGGTCAATGATTGTTTCCACGTACGGCCGCTAGATGGCGGAAATGAGCTTTGAATGGCGACACGCCGGCCGCAGCGCTGCCTGCCTGCAAACAGTTGGAAACTCTATATGACAAAAACAAAATAGACACGTTTGATTATACTGCATGTCACTTGAGCCCCAGTAGCCCTAATCCATACCATCTGACACACACACAAACACGACCACTCTATGTCCTGTGTACTGTACTATCCTCGTGCTTGTATGTCCAAGGTCAGAAACATACGGACGTACGCCGAGAGATAGAAGATATTATTTGTTTTGCGGGGATCGATATTCCTGTACATCGATCAGGCACGGTATTGCATTACGGATGCGAGGCAGGATGATGTCAATTATACAATATCAACGGGCGCTCTCTTCATAAGCCTAACTCCATCACACGTCCCTAATAGGCTGCAGATCAGACTCCATAATGGAATAAAGTGCTTCCACTCTATAGGCCCCCCCCCCCCCCGGGTGCGTATGTCTGACCTTCAGTGATGTCAACGCTCTGTTATGGGAGCTCTATGGAATCCCAGGAAGAGACTTGAGAGACAGTTCCCTTGTTAAACTAAACTAGATCTATATACCCTGTGAAGCTAGGGTCTGCATCTGCAGGAGATACGTCACACGCAGACTCGACCTTGACTGATAAGGTCGTCGTCGTCGTGGTGAGAGATGCTTTCACCGCTTTGGAGGTAAAACTGCGTGTTTGAACGTCTTGGCATTATTAATAGTACTTAGCATTGCTGAGCATATTGTATGTTCATAGATGTTGGTAGAATGGCACTTCTGCTCTTATCCCAGTTATTATGCAGGCAACCTAGCAATTATGAAACTTGTTCTTTTAACCTCGTATTCTTATCTTTATGTACCACAGTCTCCTGCAACAAATGTACACCTTGTAAGTTGCTTTGGATAAAAGCTTCTGCCAAACGCCCGAAATGTGAATATAAATGTAAATGTAATAAAACCCTTTGCAACGCAATAACTCAACTCCTTCTACAAAAGCCAGCCAACAGATCAAAAACAGATCGAAAACATAAGCCTACGCCGCGATACCATCCGAGAAAAGGTGGCCTTGCTCATTGTGTATGCTATGCGTACAGTATGTGTGTACAATACTGAATGTAAATGTGTGTCACGTGCACAGCGCTGCTATAGGAGGATGCGCTCTAATGAACATACGTGTCCATGGTAACCACAGGTTGCTTTTAGTCTCCACCGCCCATCACTCTCCCCTGCTCCATCCCCGCACCCCAGCACCCCAGCCCCCCAGCCCCCCGGGCACCCAGACACTCAGATCTGGCGCCCTGCTGGGCCACGGCTGGACTCGTCTCTAACAACATGATGCAAAGGGAGAAAGAGAGCGAGAGAGAGAGAGAGAGAGAGAGAGAGAGAGAGAAGAGAGAGAGAGAGAGAGACGAGAGAGAGAGAGCAGCATGTGCACAGGAGAGCCCCTGCTTGCCAGTCAACAATGGTAGCCTCGTTAACACACACACACACACCACCACACACACACACACTTATATACAATTTGTAAATAAAAGGTTCTTGCTCCACATAATATAAAGTCTCTTGGCACCGCGCCTTCATCCAACTGTGATTACAGGGAGCGTAGCCATCCATTCTCGCTCCCTACATCACTTCCACCCAGTTTGAATAAGTCGAAGGAAGAAAAGGAAGAACAAACTCGACAAAGCTTGTCGGCGTCTCCGGCCACTAGAGGGCAGCACCTTAGGGGGGGAAAAGAGGACAAGAAGAATGAGTGTGTGTGTGCTGTTGAGGTCGAACGGCATACTGACCCCTGCTTCATGAGGCATGACCAAACAATTAACAGTGTCTCCTCGTGGGTAACAGCCCGCGGCTTTCCCGCCAAAACGTGCCGCCATGTTCCTAATGCTTTTTTTTCTTTCTTTCTTTCTCAATTTAGACACACGAGTCGTACAGCGCTCAGCATGGGGGGAGAGCCGGGCGAAGCGAACGGCTGAAGGTTGACCTTGTTCCTGTCGGTTACTAATCGAGGGTCAACGCCGGAGATCCAACATGTCTGACGGTGCGCATCGGCAAATAAATGAATCGGAACCAACTGGAAGGAAAGAGAAAGGGGCAAACGGGGGGTTGAGGGCCTATCAGGTCAGCTCCACCCACGTGGCCGGGAGGATCGGGTGGCGCTGGGCCACCATCCACCCTATTGTGTGATTTGGCAGACTGTACAGTAGCATCACGTCATCCCTTACACATCATCGTCTACCCCCCGCCCCCCCCACCACCACCACCACCACCACCACACCGCGCGCTAAGGCCACCAGTGCCGCGCGCCGCGTACGGTGGCACGTGTTGCCATGACGACGGCGCCTACGTAAGAGGGCGTGTGTGTGTGTGTGTGTGTGTGTGCCGCTGAGAGAGAGAGGAGAGAGGAGCAGAAGAGAGAGGAGAGAGAGAGAGAGACACCATGCATGCATGACGAGGAGGACGGGGGTTGGGTG
>PIJE02000757.1:215071-217571 GCA_002895965.2 Coryphaenoides rupestris
TGGTGGTGGGTGGTTTGCTGGCTTGGGGGCTCCCGATTGGCAGAGAAACTGGACGGGATCCATAATGAAACCTGAGGCAGCCCCACTAGCCCCGGCCGTGCATTGTCCTCCTGCCACCCCTACACCCCCCACCCCCCGTCCCCCGCCACACACACACACACACACACACACACACACACACATCCACACATCTTCCTGGATCCACAACACACTGCAACACACACACTTGACATAGTGTGTGTGTGTGTGTGTGTTGGGGGAGGTGGAGACGTGGAAACAGTGGAGAGGTAAGGAATGATGCGATCCATTTACAGACCAGGGGATGATTTGGCGGCCAAGTGGGAACAAGAGATTATGTCGATTGACATAGCGTGGTTTTTGCCATCCATTTTCTTAAAGCCCGCCCCTTTAGGGAGGAGCCATATCGGACAAGCTCCAAAGCTCAGTGGCAGGAGGAGACGTGATTTGATAGTGAATGGCGTCGAGGAGCTAATTAGGTCATGGGAGCTAAATTGAGAGCAGCCACACACACACACACACACACACAGACACACACACACACACAGAAACACACACACACACACACACACACACACAGAATCACACACAGACACAGACACACACTCACACACGCACACAAACACACACAGACACGCACACATAGCTTTGCGGCGACGCGGCGGCGACGGGCTGCAGAGTCAAATCGATGCTAACGCAATGACAATGGATGTGTTAGCATAGCCGTGTCTGCGCTGGAGGAGGTGGGAAGGAGGAGGAGGAGGAGGTGAGGAGGAGGAGGGGAGGAGGAGGAGGGAGGGAGGAGAGGGGGAGGAGGAGGAGGGAGGATGGGGGAGGAGGAGGTGGAGGAGGGAGGAGGGAGGAGGAGGAGGGGAGAGAGGGGAGAGGGAGGAGGTGGGAGGAGGGGAGGAGGAGGGGGAGGAGGAGAGGGGGGAGGGAGGGGAGGAGGAGGGAGGGAGGAGAGGGAGGGAGGAGATGGAGGAGGGAGGAGGGGGAGGAGGAGGGAGAGGAGGAGGATGGAGGAGAGGGGAGAGGAGGAGGGAGGGAGGAGGGGAGGAGAGGAGGAGGGAGGAGGAGGGGAGGAGAGGGGGAGGGGGAGAGAAGGTGGGAGGGAGGAGGAGGGAGGAGGTGGGAGGAGGGGGGAGGAGGAGGAGAGAGGAGGGAGGGGGGGAGGAGGGGAGGAGAAGGGAGGAGAGGAGAGGAGGAGGGGGGAGGGAGGAGGAGGAGGGGAGGGGAGGGGGAGGAGGAGGGGGAGAGGAGGGGAGGAGGGAGGAGGAGGAGGGAGGGGAGGAGAAGGGGGAGGGGGGGGAGGAGGGAGGAGGGAGGGGAGGAGGAGGAGGAGGAGGAGGGGGGAGGAGGGGGGAGGAGGAGTTGGGGGAGGAGTTGGGGGAGGAGGAGGAAGAGGAGGTGGGAGGAGGAGGAGGAGGCCGCCATAGCACACGGAGAATAGAACATACCGGTATATGGATTAGGAAGGTAGCAGTATGGTGTTTTAATATTGACAAGGCACACAAATACTACAGGTTAGGGATGGAAGAATATTACAATTGTGAATTTTATTGTGATTTATATCAATATCAATCAATATGTTGTGTTGTATGTACAGTATTTTGTCTATTGTTTTGTCTCTCTTTCTAATGGAGCTAAAGCATACGTTTGATCCGGAAGACGACTATTTCCCTTCTATTTCACGTCGATCTATGTCATCGCTGCCCCCCACTCCCCGTCATCTCTCAGCCAATCAGGACCCGCCTGCTTCAAACACGAATACAATTGTGCCGCATCCAACGCTCAGCACGCAGTATATATCAATCTCTCATTCATTCATGTCTCGCATTGCAACTCGCTGCAGCCCTCCACCTCCATCCCCTTCACCTCCAGGACCGAGCTCCACCCGTCTAAAGAGCCAAGGAACGCCATCCATAGTCACCTCCACCTCCACCACCACCACCACCACCACCACCAGCACCAATCTTCTCCCGGCAGACTTCATGGATTCACAGTCTTCCATTAAAAAATATTTGATGGTGTTCTTAATCGCCAAATGTGTTGTTTAATTAGAAAATGGCGTTGTCAATAAATGGTGTGGTTCATTTTAATAGTAGTCTACTCATGATTGAATTACCTTTGATTACATCTGGGATTAGAAACAATTTCGACTGTGTATTAAAAATAAGAGGAAATAATATTTTGGTGGAATTGACATTCGACCAGCGAACACCACAGAGAGAACTTTGACAGGAAGTAGATCTCCTGCGCAGGACGCCGCAGTATCCGAAAGTAGAAAGTAAAATGCTGCATCTGCCGGAGGGAACAGTGCGATTGTGACAGGTCCTAACGAAGAGCAATAGTTTCTCATTAACCAAGACGCTCTCCAAATGACTCGGTCCATTATGAGAAACAACAGAGTCGACAATATCAACAATATGTCCAAGATGGTTTCCTTCACACCTGGTGCTCCACACGTGTTTTTGTGTGTGTC
>PIJE02000757.1:222137-238693 GCA_002895965.2 Coryphaenoides rupestris
GGGGTCCGTCCGCATGCCTGTTCCTCCGCGTATCTCGTGAAATATGAGCACATGAGCAAAACACGTCGAGCAGAAATAAAAAAACATCTCATGCTTCCAACGGATGGGAACATCCATAAGCAATCATCTCCTCCTCAGAGGAGAACCAGGAGCAGGAGGAGGAAGAGGAAGGGGGGCGGAGCTAGCGGAGAGACAAACAGGTGTGGGACCCGGGGCGTGCACAGGGGGGGGGGAGGTGAACTGACACGCCGGTAGTGAGGGTGCAGAGGTGCATAACAAGCGAAAATCACTGGCGGAGACGCGGTGGAAAGCAAACATAACGACCAGACCCCGCCTCCTCTCCCCTTCCCCCCCCCCCCCCCCCCCCCCACCCCAGGGAGTCAGAGGAGAGGAAAGCAGCCCCCTCCCCCACCCCGCCTTGCTCTGATCCCTTGTAGATCATTGGCTGACGGGCAGCAGAGCATTAAAACCTACTCCGCCATGATCGCCCCGTGCAATAGGACTCTCTCTCCCCTCCTCCCCCCCGGGGATGATGTCATGTGTGCTGTCGAGCGTGTTCGAGGGATGAGCCGCCTTCCTCTCCCGCCCGCCAGCGCAGACGGCGAGGGGACAAGGCGGGCGTCAATGCCATCCACGGTGGATGAAAAACATCAGCATTTACAGTTTCGGCGTCATGACGTCATGACGACGATGATGAGACTGGTAAGTAAGCAGCGATGACATCATCATCATCATCATCATCATCATCAGCACAGTATCGCATGCGGTAACCCATTGCCCCGGAACAACTCGACAGCGGGATCGCGACGTCACTGATTTACTAAAAGGAAAGAACTAGAACCAGAACCTCATTCAGAGTCACACACGCAATCCAAGATGAATGAAGTCACTGTAAAACATTGTAACCATGGTTACGTGGTCGTGGTGAGGTTGACCGTGTTCCAGAGAAGCTCGCTCTAGATCTTACCGACTCGTCTCATCACACTCCTGCAATTGGTTTGGGGAAAAAAAAACCGGCTCTGAATGAAACGTGGCCGACTCTCTGAGGCTCTATCGTGTGCACTGTACACACATGTGATTCTGCACACACACACGCACACACGCACACACACGCACACACACACACACACGCGACACTGCAGACACATCACGCTTCAACATTAACGGCGGTGGCTTGCGTAACACCCAGCCGTCCTGCTGGTTCTTCTGTCTATTCAGTCACGTCCAACCGGAGCGCCAGCCAAACAGAATAATATATATCTCCCCTCATTCTCCGTCCTCTGTCCATCTCTCTGACTCATTCTGTCTGTCTGTCTGTCCATCCCTCTCAGTTCCTCCTCTTACAGTCTATCACTATATTTGTGACTTTGCTCTCTCTCCCTCTCTGTCTCTGTCTCTCTCTCTGTCTCGGCAGTCAGACAGACATATGATGCATTATAATGCGTATTATGGATAACGGAAGCTGTTTGCGTGTCTTTTTTGGGGGGTTTTTGCAACGCTAACACACACAGTCGATGACACCCACAAAGTTTGCCACCCAGAAAGTTGAGAAGACAAAAACATGGCCGCCTTGCTTCGAGAGAGCTGCTCTGCCCTGCTGTGCTGTACTGTGCTGTGCTGTGCTGCCCTTTACCCGCAGACACCCATGACACCTATTTACATACTGCTGCTACTGTAAGCACCAGAGGAGAGGAGGTGGAGAAGAGAGGAGAGGAGGTGGAGAGGAGAGGAGAGGAGAGGAGAGGAGAGGAGAGGAGAGGAGGAGAGGAGAGGAGAGGAGAGGAGAGGAGAGGGAGAGGAGAGGAGAGGAGAGGAGGTGGAGAGAGATAAGGAAACAGCTAATGAGCCTCCACTAACGGACCGGGGTTAGGGAAGAATATATGAAAGAAACAACGTGAAAGACAAAAAAAAAAAGACGGAAAGAAAGAGAGAAAGAAAGAGTAAGATAGGAAGGAGGAAAGGAAGCAAGGCAAGGAGGAAACACACAAGGAAGGGTGAGCTTGTGGCTGGAGACCGAGTACCACAGATTGCGGTGCTAAATACAGCATTGCTGAAGTGAGACCAAGAACAGAACAACATGTTGGAGCTTCTGACTGCAGCCTGGCCCGCTGGGAAGGCCGGGGACTGTACTGGGAGGGCTGGGGACTGTACTGGGAGGGCTGGGGACTGTACTGGGAGGGCTGAGGACAGTACTGGGAGGGCTGAGGACAGCACTGGGAGGACAGAGGACAGTACTGGGAGGGCTGAGGACAGTACTGGGAGGACAGAGGAAAGTACTGGGAGGGCTGAGGCACTGGGAGGACAGAGGACAGTACTGGGAGGGCTGAGGCAGTGGGAGGACAGAGGACAGTACTGGTAGGACAGAGGCACTGGGAGGGCTGAGGAGAGTACTGGGAGGACAGAGGACAGTACTGGGAGGACAGAGGAAAGTACTGGGAGGGCAGAGGACAGTACTGGGAGGACAGAGGACAGTACTGGGAGGACAGAGGAAAGTACTGGGAGGGCAGAGGACAGTACTGGGATGACAGAGGACAGTACTGGGAGGACAGAGGCACTGGGAGGGCAGAGGACAGTACTGGAGGACAGGTACTGGGAGGGCTGAGGACAGTACTGGGATGGCTGAGGACAGTACTGGGAGGACAGAGGACAGTACTGGTAGGACAGAGGCACTGGGAGGGCTGAGGAGAGTACTGGGAGGACAGAAGACAGTACTGGGAGGACAGAGGCACGATGGCCTCCTCAGCACTCAGCCAGAAAGCGCCTGGAGGCCAGCAGCCACCTCCCTCTCACCCCCACCCCTTGTGGACTTCTTTGCACATGTGTTTGTGTTTGTGTTTGTTTGTTTGTTTGTTTGTTGTGTCTTGGAGTGGGTGCCTCAGCTTGGCACCAACCCAGTTAGGGGTCCGGGAGAGAGGGCGAGGATGGCCCGGGAGAAGGGAGCCACACACACAGACAGAGAGAGAGAGAGAGACAGAGAGAGACAGAGAGACACTCTCAGCAGTCATCTTCTGCCTCTCTCTCTCTCTCTGCTCTCTCTCTCTCTCTCTCTCTCTCTCTCTCTGCTCTCTCTCTCTCTCTCTGCTCTCTCTCTCTCTCTCTCTCTCTCTCTCTCTCTCTCTCTCTCTCTCTCTCTCTGTTCAAGCTGATTCTAACCTGACGTGAGGCTGGGTACAGTATAGTTCAGTATAGTTCAACTACTCATAATAAATCTCTACTATAAGCTATCTACTCACGTCCATATGTAATAATAATGAGATAGCATCTATATTAGTAGTGTAGAAATTAACGTGTTGCAGTAGTCAGATGCGCTAAGGGTTATTTGACGATTGCTAGGTGGTGGAGTGATTGTTATTTATTTGCCATTATCATACGTTTAGCTAATGCTTAGAGGATGGAGAGAGAGAGAGGAGGAAGGAGGAGGGAGGACGAGGGAGGAGGAGGAAGGAACGAGGAGGAGGGAGGAAGGGAGGAGGAGGAGGAGGAGCAGGGAGCAGGAGGAGGACACAAACCTCGGCCTCTGAGTTCTCTTTGTGGATGGCTTGCTTCAGCGGGCAGCAGAAGATTTCGTGACACTTAGCCCGAAACGGGGAGCCCTTACTCCTTATATCCGCCGAGGAGTGGATGGAGTCCTGGCGCAACATAATGTACTCCTGGGTACCGGGACAGCGTCATCCTGACTGAACCAACGAAGCGCGTTAAGACAGCTCACCACCACACACACGAATGAAATAAAAAACAACAACAACAACAACAATAAGGTATAATAATAATAATAACAATTAATAATAAAAGGTAGGCAGAAACACAGGCAAATAAAAAAATAAACGTCAAATATTAGCAACGACACTTAGCAACACGTTAAATTAAATATAATATAGATATACATATATACATAGAAGAGACAGCAAGAGAGAATGGAGAGAACAGAGAGAGAGGAGAGAGAGAGACAGCAAGGGGAGAACAGAGAGAGAGAGAGAGAGAGAGAGAGAGAGAGAGAGAGAGAGACAGCAAGAGAGAACAGAGAGAGAGAGAGAGAGAGAGAGAGAGAGAGAGAGAGACAGAGAGCGAGAAAGAAATTAGTGAGGGAAAGACAGAGAACGTCAAGCTTAGCTTTAAGACTCTAAAACGTTCAAAGTAAATCAACAAATCAACGACATGCACGTGGGGGCGTTCCGTCTTAAACGACGATAAAATGAACCAACATAACTAATGAGATTAGTAAGCAAGCAGAGAAGAAGGCGTCGCAGTGGGGTGACAGCGGGTGGGCGAGCGAGGGGGGGGCGGGGCTTCCGGAGGTAGAGCGTAGCAAGGCAAGTGTGCAGTGTGCACCATACACACCCCCCAACCCCCCCGTCCTAGGTCACCTTCAGCACAGGCCATGAGGTCAAATGACACCTCCAACTGACACCCCCCCCCCCCCCCCACACACACACACACACACACACACACACACCCCCACCCACCCACCACTGAACCACAGCATCCCCTGAGGTAGGTGAGAGTGGGGTGGGATCTGATTACGTGCATTAATGATGTATGTATGTATGCATGTATGTATGTATAGCACCGAGGGGGGGGGGGGGGGGGGGGTTCTGTGTGTATTTAAAGGTAAGGCCCAGAGATCGGGTGACGGTGTTCCGTTTCCCGGAGCGATTCGTTGCCGCGTTCCTTCCTGGTTTCGCTTCCTGCTTCCCGTTTGGTTTCAATCTTTCCCCCCGTTCCCCTGCGTGTGCCGACGGATTATGGATGATGGGTTTATTGATCCTTAACACACTGACGACGCTAAACGGAATCTTCTCCTACCGGGCCAGCATTTTGCCGCCAACCCTTTCCCGCCTGTGCTTTCTTCTCTGCGAAAACAATGGAAGATTTTTCTCAAATGGGAGATCACTGGCATTCACAAAAGGTGACTTATCAATGGAGTTCCACTTCTTTCACGAGGCAACAAACTCATGCATGTAAACAACCAAAAAAGAAAGAAATTAATAAATGGGAGTTTGGCCTCCTCCTACGCTGCCTCCCTGCCAAACACGGCGCCAAAACAACACATTCACCCTCACGTGAAACGAGCTGAAGCACCAACCAACCCACGGAGAACGCCAACAGCACACACACACACCACACACACACACGCACACACACGTACACACACACACACCACAGAAACACGGGCTGGACCATCACCAGCACCACCAGCAGCAGCAACACTCCAACACAACTGGACATGAATATTCAGACGCCCATGGGCCCAGTTCATATTGGAGAAAAGAGGCTGGATAGAGCCGACGAGCCGCACAGCTTAAACACGGCACGCGGCGAAAGATACGGTGCGTATGATGTGCATCCACTTAAAGTGGTCAGGTCGCATGGAAATAGCCAAAAGTCAAAAGTGATCTTCCAAAGGGTACAGCGACAACACAGCAATTAAGAGTTAACTCGCGCTTTTACTTACCACACGAGGAACGGGCAGATTGATCAACATTTAACATCAGGGTTTATTCTGAAAGATTGCACAGGCGTTTACATTATGTAACACATGTTTAAGTGGGGATTAAATAACAAGTGAACCTCAGACGGCCCAACTCCAGGGGGGACTGTGGAAAGAAGCCTCGGTCTCTGGTTGCCAGGACCCACGCAGAGGAGACCTCTGCAGCACCCATTAGAGTCCCTTTAAATTCCATTACTGTCTTAGAGAGAGAGAGCGAGTGTGTGTGTGCGTTGTGTGTGTGTGTGTGTGTGTGTGTGTGTGTGTGTGTGTGTGTGTGTGTGTGTGTGTGTGTGTGTGTGTGTGTGTGTGTGTGTGTGAGAGAGAGAGAGAGAGAGAGAGAGAGAGAGAGAGAGAGACAGATAGATAGATAGACAGATAGATCGATACACAGATAGGTAGATAGCTAGATAAATAGACAGAGATAGATATAGAGACAGCCCAGTGGGTCGATACGGCAGATAAGACACAGAGAACAATAGACAGGCCGAGACAGACAGAGAGACGGATAGACAGATAGACAGATAGATAGATATACAGACAGCTAGATAAATAGACAGAGATAGATATAGAGACAGACCAGAGTGGGTCGATACGGCAGATAGACACAGAGACCAATAGACAGACCTAGACAGACAGAGAGACGGGTGGATAAATACCCGTCAGACACAGAGACAGAGACAGACACAGAGACAGAGACAGACACAGAGACAGACACAGAGACAGAGACAGAGACAGACACAGAGACAGACACAGAGACAGAGACAGACGGAGAGGGAGAGACTCTGGAGAAGTTTTAACAATCTTCTGATTCCACCGAGCTGTCGTTATTAATGAGCCTGCTAACCGGCAGCTCATCAGAGGCAATAAAGATGACTGAAGGCCCCGGGGCCCCGGAGGACAAATGGAGGAGCAGGCCATCTTTTACAACACGTCTCCCTCCTCCTCCTCCTCCTCCTCCTCCTCCTTCTCCTCCTCCCTGCGCTCCTTCGCTATGATGAAGAGCTAGCGCTGGGTGCCGAGGGGGACGGTGGATGGGGGGGTGGCGGGGGTGGCGGTGATCGATGGTCCGGGTCAGGTGCCGGGACAGGGACCAGCACTATCGGGGTGCCGCGCTGCGAATGAGCTGTCACCGGCCGGCATGATGGCCCGTGATCTACAGGCCCCGGACCCCGCCTCCCACCCACAACTATGTACCATGTACTTAAAAAATGTCTTCACTCACTACTGTAACGGACTAAAAGCAGTTGTTTGCGGTGTTATTAGAACACTAATTGAGGCTTGATCTATTCTCGGCGTCTCTGGAGACAACCCGGCTGCTTCTAATGAGAAAGCAGCCGGTTAGCGGATCAATATTCAATACCAGTGCTGGAGGCCAATGCGTCACAGGATTGAGATTTAATGTCAGGGGTTTAACTCTAGATCTCTTCAGGCTATCGTTTGTGAACCACCAATGTGGCGGGTGGGAGGCAATCCTCATTTATTTTTTAAAATGGCTCATATATTTTACAATAGTTTTTAAAAAACCCTCTTTAAATCCCTCGATGAATAATGTCGCAATCAAACCAATGATGCGTCCCCTCGACAACATTCCACTTGATGCGTGGACTCAACTCAACTTCGCCCAAAAGTAGAAGACATTACATCATTCCTTATTTCTTTAAATCTATTGTGTATAAAATACTTTTTTGATGTCACTGAAAGTGGTTGCTGTTAATGCATTTGGAGTAAGCTGAAGTATATTTGGCCCTGGTGTCTGTGCATAAAACCACAGGGGCCCATTAATGGAACTCACCTCGGTGATTTTGGCCACGTACACATGACTTATTGCTGGTTTTTCCTTTGTCTAATGTGTGTGTGCAAGCATGCATGCACACACGCACACACACACACACACACACGCACGCACGCACGCACACATACACACACATACACACACGTCATCAGGTGATGAATTGTGTGTGTGTGTGTGTGTGTGTGTGTGTGTGTGTGTGTGTGTGTGTGTGTGTGTGTGTGTGTGTGTGTGTGTGTGTGTGTGT
This sequence comes from Coryphaenoides rupestris, assembly GCA_002895965.2. Classification (NCBI taxonomy): domain Eukaryota; kingdom Metazoa; phylum Chordata; class Actinopteri; order Gadiformes; family Macrouridae; genus Coryphaenoides; species Coryphaenoides rupestris. Next base: position 229,662 of record PIJE02000757.1, read on the forward strand.
GTGTGTGTGTGTGTGTGTGTGTGTGTGTGTGTGTGTGTGTGTGTGTGTGTGTGTGTGTGTGTGTGTGTGTGTGTGTGTGTGTGTGTGTGTGTGTACTTCATCTGCTGCCAGAGCGGTGAAGTGAGTGGTCCAAGGCCATGCCTGGACGTGGGATCAATACCGTCATGTTCATATGATCACCGCCTAGCGTGTGTGTGAATCAAAACAGCACCTTCTACCTATCGCCTTATTTTTGCCACTCTCTCAACGACGTACTCAGAGATTACAACATAATGAGTTACGTCTTACGTGATAAAAGTCGGACGTTTTTATGGAAAGGTTTAGCAAAGTATACATTTAGATGTTCCGGTTTCAATTGAACTGACCCGAAAAAACAGCCAGACTGTGGATTTATGTTGCTCTTTATGTGTCTTATGAGTTGAGCAACACTTATATACATACAGTATATCTCTGGTACTTTCCCAAAGTAGAGACGTTCCATTTTAAACACCGACTGTATAAACGCGTTTAACACATACTGTCTCCTCTATGGTGGGTTCCTTTTCTCTTTGCATTTCCGCTGCAGTATTATCTGACACCTGAGAGCTTCTGTTGAGAAAAGGTGAGAGAGAGAGAGAGAGAGAGAGAGAGAGAGAGAGAGAGAGAGAGAGAGAGAATGTGAGCGTGAGAAGAGGACAGAAAGAGAGAGAGAGCTTGAGTGAGAGAGAGAGCGAGAGACAGAGAGACAGACGATGAAAGCCAGTCAACCAAAGTCGGCGCGAACTTCTGACTAACACGAGAGTCGAGGCGGGAAATAAAGTCCCCAAATAAAATCTGCAAGCTCATTCTAAACTTCAGCATCATCACCATCACCATCATCATCGCTGCTTCCTTGCTTCCAAGGTGACTTCAAGGTGACATCAAACTTTTACTTTTTTTAGTCGTGGCGCCAGACTCCAAACAACGAACTATTCCGCCTTAAAAGCAAACGCAATGTGCTAAATGCAGCCGGCATCGAGGACATCGTTACGACGCGACGGACGCGGTGGTTTATTTTAGCAACGCTGAACCTCAGGCTACAGACCCGTCTCCCGCGCTTCATTCAGACTTCTAATTGTCACGAGTGTGCTTTTATTACTTCTTTTCCCGCCCAGCTTGTCACGATGAATGTATTATTGGCGTGTGGCAGGTGATGACTTGAGTAAACTGTGTGCCAGACTGTGGGCCACTGTGGGACCCGTTGTCAATCTCCGCTGTCACTCCGACTCGGCGACCCCAATCTACCGTTATCGCCGGCTGTAGGTATATATTAAAAACATAAAGAGCCAGCGAGCTAGCTTGTTACCGTGAGACCGACACTGAGCTTGAGGTGGATTGACGGCCGTGTGGGGTCCTTGAACCCCGCCCCCCTCCCCCCCCCCTCCCTCCCCACCACTTCCCAGTATAGAAGGCGGGAGGACAGCTTGGCTGGTTTGTGAGTGCCGAGTGCCGAGTGCCGAGCGAGCAAAGGCCATTGACCTTGTGGTCTCGGGGGGGTGGGGGGGGGGGGGGGGGGGGGTTTGCGGAGAGAGACGAGCAGACAGCAAACATACAACACACACACACACATACACACACACATACACACACATTCTTCCCGGCATGCACCACTGCTGGATGCACCTCGTCTCACCCAGGCGCAGACGTGTGATTGGTTCACAGCCGACAGAAGAGGAAGGGAGTGAAGTGTGGGGGGGGTGGGGAGGTGCAAGGCCATGTATTGCGGAATGGGGGGGGGAGGGAAGGAGGGGAGAGAGAGGAGGGTCGGGGCGGGCGAGCGTGGTCGGAGGGAGTGGAGCCCGTCCGGCGCGCCGCCGCCAGCGCAGGCGGCGAGGGGACAAGGCGAGCGGCAACGGGCAGCCCACGGGACGAAAAATAAAAAACAGCAGGCATGTACAGGTTGGCGGCGTCCAGGACGGCTCAGGACGACGAGGAGGAGACGGGGTAAAGGGAAGCAGCGAGGACAAGCAACGGAGGGAGGCAAGAGGGTGACAGTCAGCATCAGCAGTTGCATCGCAGCAGCAGCACAGGGAGCGCAGGCGGGAATACCCAGTGGCCCCGGAACACAGCCACAGCGGGAGCGCGACGGCATCTGATGGACGAAAAGGAAAGAACGAGAACCAGAACCGCGGCAGGAGGCACACGCAAGTCAAGAGTGAAGGAAGGCACGTGGAAAACAGGGGCAACCAGGGGCGGGGGCGGGGAGGGGACGTGGGGCAGATAAGCGCGCGGCGAGAGCGTACCGACGGGCGCAGCACACTGTTCCGGCCCAATGGCGGGGTGGGGGAAAAAAAAAAACGGTCGCGTGAAGGAAACGGGGCCGAAGCGTCGTGATGGCGCGATCGGGGGCAGCGGGACACACAGGGGGAGGCGACACACACACACGCACCACACGCACACACACACTCACACACACACACGCGACCACGGCAGACACAGCACGCGGCAACAGTGAACGTGTGTTTTGTGTGGGGGCGGGCGGAACACCCAGCCTTTTTCTGTTGTGTTTCGTTTGTTGTGGCGTGTTCTGGTTAGCAGGCACGGTCCAACGGTTTTGCGCAGTCCAAACAGTGTTTTAGAGAGCGCTCCCGCAGGCGCCCGGCCCTGGTGGCCCCCGCTGGGGCCATCGCTCGGACTCATTGCGGCGCTGTGCGGGCTGGCCAGCCCGCGCAGGGCCGCCTGCTTACAGGCGATGTCACGAGATTTGTGGTGACGGTGGCGGCAGGGTGTCGCGCTCCCGCGCTGGCGCGGGTCGCGCTTCGCGGGCGCCGGACAGGCAAACAGGAGAGGGGACACCAGACAGACAGAGTGGAGGCAGTAGAAGGCGGTAGGATGGGGAAACGGAAGCGGGCGGGGCGGGTGTGTGTGGGGGGGCAAGGCGAACACACACAGGCGAGGACACCCCAGAAAGCGGGAGAAGACAAAAAACATGTGGCCGCCGGGCGTGAGAGAATGAGCGGCGCCGCCCGGGCGGGGCGGGACGGGTGCTGGGGCGGGGCGCCCTGGACCCGCAGACACCCAGGACACCTTAGGGACGTCGGCCGGGCGACTGGAAGCAACCAGAGGAGAGGAGGAGAGGAGAGGAGTGGGAGAGGGGAGAGGAGAGGGGAGAGAGGAGGAGAGGAGAGGGAGTAGGAGAGGAGAGGAGAGGAGAGGAGTGGGGGAGAGGAGGAGAGGAGAGGAGAGGAGGGAAGAGAGGAAGGAAACAGGTAAGTGAGCCGCCACGAACGGACGGGGGGGAGGGAATGAAGAAAGGAAGAAACAACGCGGTTGGAAAGACACAAAAAAAGTATGGAGAGAAAGAGAAAAGAAAGAGGAAGAGAGGACAGAGAAGGAAGCAAGGGCAAGGAGGAAGCACCAACAGGAAAGGCTGGGAGCGTGGGGGGGGCGGTGGGAGAACCGAGACCAAGTGCGGGGCTGAAAGACAGCAGGGCTGGAAGGGAAACCAAGAACACAGAACAACAAGGGTGGAACGGCGGACGGCAGCCGGGCGTCCGCGGGGAAGGGCCGGGGACGGTACGGGGAGGGGCGGACTGGACGGGGGGGCGGGGGACCTGACGGGGAGGGCGGAGGACGGGACGAGGGAGAGCGGGAGACGGGTACAGGGAGGGGCGGAGAAGGACTGGGGAGCTGGAGGACAGCACGGGAGGACAGAGGAAAGAGTGACTGGGGAGGCCGTGAGGCACGGGGAGGACAGAGACATTACGGGGAGGCGGAAGGCACGGGAGGGACACGTGTGTAGAGGACAGACGGGGAGGACAGAGGCACGGGGAGGGGCGTGAGGAGAGACTGGGTGAGGACAGAGGACATGACGGGGAGTAGGACAGCAAGAAAGGACGGGAGGGCAGAGGACAGGACGGGGTGGACAGAAGACAGGACTGAGAGCGATGAAGGGACAGTACGAGGGAGCGCGGAGGACAGTCAGGGAGGAACATCGAGGACAGGTACGGGGAGGGCAGAGGACAGGACTGGAAGGACAGAGACAGGACGTGGGAGGACAGTGACGGTGGAGTGGGCGGAGGAAGGTACGTGGGAGGACAGCGACGGGGAGTGCGGAGGACAGGACGTGGGAGGACAGAGGACAGGACGGGGAAGGCGGGGCACGGGGATCACAGAGGACCAGGACGGTGAGCACAGATGTGGACCATGGAGGGGAGGACAGAGGACAGGTGTACGGGGGGACAGAGGCACCATGGCGCCGCCGCAGCACGCAGCCAGAAGCACCGGGAGCCAGGCAGCCACCTCCCGCGCACCCCCACCCCGGGGACAAACGTGGGTTGGTGTGGTGGGGGTGTTTGGCGGAGGGGGCCGGCAGCGGGGGGCACAGACCCAGTGGGGGGCGTGAGAGAGCGCGAGGTAGGGCCCGGAGAAGGGAGCCACACCACACAGACAGAGAGAGAGAGAGACAGAGGAGAGGACAGAGAGAGGACAGGAGAGAGAGAGATGAGAGACAGAGAAGACAGATGAGGAGGAGGAAGGAGAGGAGACAACAAACAACAACCCCAAAAAAGTAAACCCAAACGAAGAAAGAGAACACAAGCCAAAAAAAAGAAAGCGAGAAGAAAGAAGAGGAGAAGCAGGGGGAGGGGAAGACCGAGAGAGAGGAGAGGGAGGAAGACGGAGGGAGGAGTGAGGAGGACGAGGAGGCAGGAGGAGGAAGACGAGGAGGAGGAGGAGGAAGGAGTGGAGCAGGAGGCAGAGAGTAGGACACAAACCGTTCGGCCGCGGAGGGCTGGCGGTGGGGGGAGGGCGGGCTGGCAGCGGGCGCAGAAGAGGCGGTGACACTGGAGCCCGAAAACGGGGAGCCCGGCGCCGGAGATGCCGCCGAGAGTGGAGGGAAGGCGGCGCAACAGTAGTGGACTGTCCGTGGGACCGGGACAGCGGGCCCAGCCGGACGAACCAACGAAGCACGTTGACAGCTGGACCACACACACACGAAAGAAAGAAAAAACAATCAACAACAACAACACAACAAGAAGTGGTAATGAAGAAGAAGTAACAAGAAGAAGAAAAGGGAGGCAGAAACACAGGGCAAATGAAAAAAAGAAACTGGCAAAGAGTGAGCAACGGAAGTGGGGGAAATGAAATAGAGAGAGAGTATACGGATGTTACATGAGAGAGAGACCAGCAAGAGAGAACGTGAGGAGGAGAACAGGAGGGAGAGAGGATTGGAAGGAGATGAGGGAGAGGGAGTGGAGAGCGAGAGAGAAAGATGGAGAGGAGAGACAAGCAAGAGAGAACAGAGGAGAACAAAAGAGAGAGAGGAGAGAGCGAGGGAGGAGTGTAGAGAGAGAGAAGAGAAGAGAGAGAGAGAAGGAGAAGAGAGAGAGAACAGGCAAGGAGAGAACAAGGAGAGAGAGAGAGATGAGACAGAAAGAGACAGAAAAACAGACATGGATGTGATACTAGAAGAGAGAGAGAGAGAAGAGATGAGAGAGAGACTGCCAAGAGATAACAGAGATTGAGGAGAGAGAGAGAGAGGTACAGCAATGAGAACAAGAGAGGTGAGAACAGTGATGATGAGAGAGAGAGGACGAGTCGAGATTGAGTACATTGATTGAGTGATGGAGAGAGTAGATGGAGAGAGAGGAGAGAGAGAGAGAGAGAGAGAGGATGGAGAGAGAGGATGGAAGGAGACAGCAAGATTGAGAACAGGTTAGGAGAGAGTATTTAGAGGAGAGGTATCAGCGAAGATGAAACAGTGAGTTGTTTAGAAATCTTTGAGATGTTGAGACTGATGAGAGATTGGAGGGATTGATGGAGGAGGGAGAGGAGAGGACATATTGTACGAGAGAGATGAGAGAGTTAGTAGATCAGAGATGCGTGATCGGAAGAAATGTGAGTGAGGGGAATAGACAGAGAACGGTCAAGCGGAGCGTGGGTAAGACGCGAAAACGTGCAATAGGGAAATTAGTCATACAATTTTATTATGCAGTTCGACAGGCACGTTGGGGTTTGGCTGGGCTCATCGTGTAATAGCGTTGCTGTATTGATAATAGGATTTCCAATTTCAAACGTATAGGAGTAGGAGAGTAATGTCTATGCATTGTGGGTTTTTATGTGAAAGAATGTGCGTGTCGCTTGTTGTGTTTTTTTTTTTGTTTTTTTTTTTTTTTTTTGTTTTTTTTGTTTTTTTTCTGTGGACAGCGGGATTGCGTATTTATGGGTGCGAGGGGGGGGGCGGGGGCGGGGCGTGCCGGGATGGTTTGAAGCGGATCGATAGGCAGTGTGGGCAGTTCACCAGACTACCCCTATCCGCCTCGCCCCCCTGCTCTGTAGGGCATCGGCAGCATCAGGCCATGTGGAGGTCAAAGGACACCGCCAAACGTGACACCCCCCCCCCCCCCCTCCCCCACACACACAGTAGCACACACACACCCACACGGAAGACCACAGTCAGCGCTCGGAGTGTGAGTTGTGAGAGGGTTTTTGGTGGGAGCGATGGATGTGCAGGTATATGGTATTGGGATTGGGATGGGCAGGCAGGATGTGAGTTTAGTTGAGAGCACGTATTCTGGGGGGGGTTTGGCGGGGCTGGTGAGGGTAAAGGGAAGGCCCCTTAGAGAGCGTGTTGTTTTTTTGTTTTTTGGGGGTACGCGTGGTGGGTGCCGGGCCCGGGCTGTACTGTGCTGGTGTGTTTTGGCCGCGGGCCGTGTTCCGGTGGGGTGCGTACGGCCGGCGTTCGCCCGGGGGGCGAATTGCGGGGCCCCGGGGCCCCTGGCTGTGGGGTGGCTCGTAACGGAGTGAGGGAGGATGGTGTTGGGGGAGGGAGCTCTTTGAACACACGGACTGACTGTTGGTCGTTAAACGGAAGAAGCGGCGCCGACGGGCCAGCAGTTGGTCGCGCTCAACTGGTGTCCTCGCCGGTGGGCGGGCGGCCGCGAAAATTCATGGGGTAAGAAAGGGGGCGTTCAACTAGGGGAGAGCACGGGCAGGCTACAAAAGGGGATGTAGGAGCTAATTGGTTGTGTTTGCATCGTGCGGTGCACTGTATGTCTGTGGCATCAATACGCAGCATGGTATAACAACTAAATAAGATAATGAAAGAAATATGTTTTGGGTAGGTGGGTTGCCGCCGCCGACGCGTGCCTCCCGTGAGTCCTATAACACTTTGTTTGTTTTTTGTGGCTGCCAAAACAACACCAGTTGCACACTTGTTCGGGCACGTGTGAAACATAGCGTGGATTTTTATGCACCAACCAACCCACGCGGAGAACGCCCAACAAACACACACACACCGCACACACGGTTCGGCACGTCACACACGCAGTCACAGGGACTACACATCTCACATGTAAAAGGGGTGCGGATCCAGGCGACCAGCACCACCAGCAGCTTGCGTGTCAGGCAACACTGCCACACAACCGGGGACAGTGAAGTAGTGCAGAACGCCTTTTGTTTCGGTTAGTGTGTGTTTTTCCCAGGGTGCATGAGTGGTGATGATTAATATTTTGAGGCGGTGTGTGAGAGAGCCGACAAGCCGGCGATCAGCGTTAAACCATTGGGCGAAAGAGATTGTTGTTCGTGTGTTTTGGTCGTTTTTTTTTTGATTGTGTTTAATCGGTTGGTCATGTCTCACGCTGGTAAAATTTTTAGGTTTGTGGCATTTTGTGGGCGCAGGGAAAGAGTCTAAAAGGCAGATAGAGGGATGTCGTGCCCTAAGTGGTGATCAGTGACAACACAGCGTTAGTGAAGTGGGAACGCGCGCGTGTGACGGACACACGAGGAACGGTGGCAGATTGTGAGGCAACAGTACAGTCAGGGGTGAGGGTCGGAAAGATTGGCACTGGCGGGACAGGAATTGGAACACAGTGGTGGATGGCGGCCGGAGGAATAGGACAAGTGTGAACCGCAGACGGCACCAACGTCCAGGTGTGGGACCGGTGGGAAAGTAACCGCTTGGGTCGCGGGGGCGAGACCCACGCAGAGGAGATCCGCTGGCATTGCACCCAGGAGAGGCCCGGGATAGGTCCAGGAGTGCGTGAGAGAGATGAGACGAGGGGGTGGCGGCGGCGGCTCGTGGGTCGGGGGGAGGGTGGGTGTGTGGGTGGTGGGGGGGGTGGGGGGGGTCGAGAGGAGAGAGAGAAGAGAAAGAGAGAGAGTAGTAATCAGATTGAGAGCGATGTACACAGAGTAGTGGAGTAGAGGAGAGAATGAGACAGAGAGAGAGATTTAGAGACAGTCCCAGTTGGGTGGCTGAGTACGGCAGAGATAGACACAGAGAACAATAGACAGGGCCGAGACAGACAGAGAGACGGAAGACATGATGATGACAGAGATGTACTAGAGAGAGTGATGATACTAGACATGCGATGATGATATATTAGTCAGAGAGAGAGAGTAGAGAACAGACCGCAGTGAGGGCGAGCTGTGGCATGAAGAGACACAGAGATCCTGAGTACCAGACCGGTAGACAGACAGAGAGACAGGAATAGACCGGCAGCACAGAGACGAGACAGACACAGACACAGAGCGAGACAGAGCAGACACAGAGTACAGAAGACAGAGACAGAGACAGACGCGAGGTTTATAGTAGGGGAGAGCGCGGGGAGAAGGGGTGAACAAGCGGCGTGAGTGCCATCCGTAGGTCTGGTGCCGGTGATGAAGTGAGCTGTTGCGAAACCGGCATGCGCAGCAGAGGCAAGAAAAGAGGGACGGAAGGCCCCGGTTGGCCCGGAGACAAAGGTTTAGTGAGAGCAGGGCTTGAGCGTGGACCAACACGGGCGTCCCGCCGCCTCTCTTTCCGTTTCCTGCCTGTTCCGCTCGCGTCCGCGTTGTCTCTGTGTTTCGCTGGTCCGCGCTGAGGTGGGTATAAGCGTAGCGCGGTTGCGGGGTCCGAGGGACGGTGGTAGGGTGGGCGGGGGGGCGGGGATCGAGGGTGCCGGGTGCAGGGGCCGGACAGGGACCAGCACTGAGCGGGGGCCGCGCTGGCGAATGGGAGCTGGGCACCGGCCGGCATGGAGGCCCGGGAGCGTAAGGCCCCGGACCCGCCGCCCACCCACAATGTCGCTGCC